>CAUYPK010077144.1:0-15690 GCA_963574355.1 Loris lydekkerianus
ATGGCTATGCCAAAGAAGAGCCCGACCACGCAGAGGTGGGAGGAGCAGGTGGAGAAAGCCTTTTTGCGGCCCTCCTTTGACTGGATTTTGAGGATGGCCCAGAGGATGTGCATGTAGGAGACAAGCATCAGGCAAAGGGGCCCAACTAAGACAAAAATACTGCTAGTAAAGATGACCATTTGGTTAACCCAGGTGTCAGCACAGGCCAGCTTCAGAACAGACAGGATTTCACAGAAGAGGTGGTTCACAGCCCAGGGCCCACAGAAGGGCAGCCTTACAAGGAGAATTACATGTACTAGGGACACGGTAAACCCACATGCCCAGGAAGTGACAGCCAGGATGGCGCACACTCTCCAGCTCATGATGACAGTGTATTGGAGAGGGCAGCAGATAGCTACATACCGATCATAGGACATTGCCACCAAAATTAGGCACTCTGTAGCAGCAAAAGCCAAATACAAGAATATCTGCACAGTGCATGGGACAAAGGAGATGGTCCTTTTCTGGTTCAGTAGATTCACCAGCATCTTGGGGACATGGTTAGAAGCATAGGACATGTCGAGAATGGCCAGGTGTGAGAGGAAGAAGTACATGGGGGTGTGCAGTCTGTGGTCCAGAAGGATGAGTCCCAAGATCACACCATTTGCCAGGAGGCTGAAGACATAGAACAGGGAGAAGATGCAGAAGAGGAGGAGCTCCATCGTTACACTGAGCTGGAAGCCCACTAGGATGAATTCTGAGACCCAGGACTGGTTGCCTCCCATTCCCAAAGGACAGTCTGTTGAGGGATGACGTGTCAAGGAAGGTCGGAACTGGAGAGTCAATGAAAATTTGGTTCATTTATCTAAAACAGAGCTCAGAGCAGAGTCATATTTTCTTATTAGGCAGTCCCCCAGACTCCCCAAGATTTGTTATTTTTCTGTTTTCAGTATTTAATTATGAAATAAACTTAAACTTACAGAAAAGTGTCAAGAATTTTGCCAACTCTTGTGTATCTTCATGCAGATTAGCAATTGCTTATGTTTCTCTCTTATTTGTCTTATTCTCTTTCTCTCTACTTATTTTGTTGACTCATTTGAGATTAAAGGGTAAAAATAATACCTGTTTACCCCAAATTCCTCATTTTTCACTAGAAAATAAAATCATTCAGTAACCTGACCACAGTGTAATTATTAAAATTAGGAAATTTGATATTGACTTGTTTATTTTCTCCACTATCCAGTATTATCCCTCCACTCCCACCTATCCAGGGCTTCATCCAAGATTACACATTGTATTTAAGATCTTTAGTCTCCTTGAATCTGTAGTATTAATACTTACCCAGTCTCTTAATGCCTTTCTAGACATTGATATTTTGAAGAGTATACAGCAATTGTAGATATTCCACAAATTTGGAACGTATGATGTTCTACGTGTTTTTATTCAGATTATTCACTTTCCACAGGAAAAAAAATGGCATTCTCCTGTGTGCATTCTGAGTAAGTGTGTGATGATAATTTGTCCCATTATTGGTGAAGCCAACACAGATCACTAGGTGAAGATGGCACTTCCCACTATGTATAATTGTTCCACTGTATTATTGTTTTTCTCTCCTAATTACATTCTGGAGCAGTTTCTGTGAGTCACTAGTTTTAGCATCCATCAACTATCTTGCCTGACTCAATTATTAGTAAGGGTGATTGAAAATGGGTTGTTCTGACTCTATCACTGATGTTACCTTTATTAGTTGCAATTTTGGTAGAAATAAAAGTTCTATCTATCTATCATCTATGCATTCATCTGTAAGTATTGACTCAGAATTTTCATATTCAATGAGTTATATCCATCACTATTTTCATTTTATTTCTGATGCTTAATTTTTCTGCTTGTGGACCCTCCAGTTTCCTGCTCTGTTCTTTAACATGTTCCTGTCATTATTGAGCACTTCCTTCCTGCTGATGTGATCAGATATTTCAGGCTCAGGTTGTACATTCTTCACTTCAGCTGCAAAACAGCCATTTCTCTCTACGGATCTAATTACTTTTAATGAAGAAGGAATTTTAGAAACCAATATCTGCATTTTATTGGATTTTTTTCATAATTTATCTTTCTATCATTATAA
The DNA here is from genome assembly GCA_963574355.1 of Loris lydekkerianus. Lineage (NCBI taxonomy): Eukaryota > Metazoa > Chordata > Mammalia > Primates > Lorisidae > Loris > Loris lydekkerianus. The sequence goes on from CAUYPK010077144.1 coordinate 2,102, forward strand.
TTTACATTTTCTCATGAGGAGCTCATTCTGTTATTCTCATTTAAAAGTAAGAGCATAGCATTTGAGAAGGTACACAGAGTGTTATAGGGTATCATGCATTCTCAAGATTACTTCTGAAAACTGAATACAAGTTAACTGACTTCCTTTAGAGAGTCACATCTATTTCATTAAATTAACATTAGCCTTGAGGAAAATAGTCTTCATATTATTTATTGCTTTATTTTTAGTAAAAATACGTTTGTAATCCTAATACCTTATTAGTCATCAGGTTTTTATTATGTTGTTCTTATTCTAATTTATACAATTATAGAGTCTTCTACATTTTAGATTTTATGTGGGTCATTGTGTGAATAAGGTGATATTGACCTTATATGAGATTTTCACATCAAGTTTTAAAATCTTAGAAAAACATTCTGAAACCTAGCTAAAAAACTGAAGACATAACACCTTGAAACATAAAACCAAAGGTGATCCTCATTAGTAATTGTACAAGCAGTTATACCTTTTTACTATTATTCTATTTCCTATATATTATGAATATAAAAGTTACATTGAACAATGTTGCTTAGTTTGTTCTGGTCTATAACATGAATTACTGTCTATGTAAAAATATTTCTCTGCAACATACCCTTGACAGACGTCTATTATTTCCTTAAATCCAAATATTATAATTTATGTAATATTATCTCATCTTATATATGAGATAATATATATTATCTCATCTTAGAAATGGATACTTCAATGATTTAATTATATATATATATATATATATATATGTCATTTGGTTGGTTTATCTTGTTTATGTCATGATGATAATGGTCGATTTCTGAGACTTAGAAAAGGTCAGTCAAATCAATCAAACAATTTATCTATATGAATATGTATTTATGCATATCTCTCTCTAGTCATCTATAAATTAAACAAGCAAAAATCCTGGATATATTAGAATTTTATCACTATAAAAAGCCATCCCATGGAAGAAGGTGTCAATTTAGCAATCCTGCTTCTATAATCTCAAATCCACCTTCTTTATGTTGTTTTTCCAGGTTTATGGCCGCTTCTTTCATACTGGTTTTCCCTTTTAATGCTTTACTGAAAGACAATCTAAAATCACTTTCCTTTGATTCATTCCTATCTCAGCTTGATACTAAATACTAAGAAAGAAGAAAATATGTTAAATGTAAATTAATAATCCATAAAGCTTTAGTACAACCTGGTTTGTAACGTGTGCACTTACTTGGTTACCAGGATAAAATTATCTTCAATTCCACCTGAAACCCTGAACTACCCACCTGTAAGATGAAGAAGGTGACACTGTTCTATGGGTATTTTTTTGTGGTTTTTACTCCTCTGGTTTCGTATGGTGTCATGGAAAAGAACTATTTTAACATTACTCTTCAGATTTCCTACCTAGATGTCTTTCTATTTATATTGTTAAGAACAAGAGACACAGATTTCTCATATTGTATCTAATCTATTGTTTTCTTCTCAATTCCAGTTTCTAGTTTGAGAGGAAGACCCATTTCATGGGTGAATGACAGCTGGAATGATTTGACTATTTACCATACATTAAACAGAAGGGAACCCTGGGCTGGGTATGGTGGCCTATAATTCCAGGGATTCAGGAAACTGAATTGGTAGGATCACTTGAGGCCAGGATTTGAACCTGAGTGACAGGGCAAGACCATGTCTCCAAAAAATACCAAGGATATCTTCACCCATACAAGACTTACAAGTTACTTTAACAATATTTTAAAGCAATAAATGGCATAACACTTAAAAAATGTTGCCTAAATATAATTTCATTTCATTCCTAGAGAGTTATGAGTTATATCTCTTCAAATGGTGGCTATCATTTTAGTTTACACTTATTATTTACTTAATTTTTAACGTGTAAGAATTAAATTTTAATGCTAATTTTTAACATGTAAGAAGATTCATTAATAAAAAGTTTTGAGAATTTTGAATATCCGTTTGGAGGGAATTTTGAAGCACAATGTAAATTTGCAGCCAGGCCATATTGAGGTGGAAAAGTCATAGGGGTCTTTCACAAATACTCTGCTTATCCTGTTTACCCCCTTGTGTAACCCCAAAGGGGTGTTTCAGTGAAATCGCAGATCTCTTCTTGGGAAGGTTTTCTTGCATATCTACAAGTTACTACAAAGAGAAAGAAGACAGCCTACTTGATTGTCTAGACTCTGTTCAAAGTCTACTTTACAGATGGCTTGAAAGTAGGTGCTTCCTTTTCTGGGCAGTAGAGGAGATTCATAAGTGTAAGTGCCTTGTAAATATATAGGCATGGTCAAAAATAATAGTTAGAGAATTATATCCTCACCATAAAAATATGAATAATCCTCAAGATAAAAATCAAAGATGAGGAGGCATTGACATCAAATGCCATTTAATTGTATGGAGATGGTTCTTCACCAGATAATGAGTGCTAATATGTCCTGTACTTCTTTGTGTCTTGGAATAACTGCTATAATATTTATAGATAAAATAGACATTGAGAAAATGGTTATTAATTTGATAAATGGCATTTTAGTTAGTTGTATATTTATTAATTAGTGTATATTAAATATATAGTATAGTATGTATAACTATATATAACCTATAATAATATATATATTCTCTATTGACCAAGATATGGTTAATACTTTATTCAAAAACATATAATTACACTTGATTATTTAAAAGTTTAAAATAATTAAAAACAGCATTCATAAAGGATAAATTCAAATAAGCAAAAAGATAAAGATGACATTACATCTGTAGATAAAACGGCCATATGTAAATGTTCTATAGTGGATTGAACGTGACCCAGAAAAATATGTCCTTACCCTAATCCCCAACACTGGTGAACATTGCCTTATTTGGAAAGAGAGCCTTTGTAGCTGTGATTAATTTAAGAATCTTGAGAGGAGATAATCCTCAATTTTATCGGTAAACCCTAATTCCCATCACAAGGGTCCTCAAGAGATTAAGGCACAAGGAAATGTTTAATGAATAGGGAAGGGACATGGAGGCAAGGTGGTGTGAGGATGGAGCAGAGAGAGATGTAGCCAGAAAGCAAGGACGCTGACCAGAGCCAGAAGTTGAAAGAAACTAGAAATGCATTTTCCCTTGGAGTTCTCAGAGGGAGTCTGATCCTACCAGAGTTCAGACTTCCCGCAGACTCCAGAACTGTGAGAGCATAAATTCCTATTGTTTTAAGCAACCACAGTTGTGGTAATTTGTCACATTAGCTGTAAAAAAACAAATGATATCTTACACCTGCTTTGAATTGATGTTTATAATGAGACAATTTCAGAGGAATAGCTTTTTGGAGAAACTGCTTCATATGGAGGTAAAATAACCTACAAGGTAGTTTTGAAGACATGTGTGACAATACTATAAACTTTTCCAAACTGTAAGTCTAAAAGGGATCAGTTTCATACGCAGTGTTTCTTTGAGAATCTTGATTCAGTAAATGGAGAAACAAAATCAAACATTTTAAAATTTATAAAAATATATTACTTTGGAAGAAGATTGTATATATGTGTGCATTAAATTATTTTTGCTACAATTAAAGATTATAGTGTGCTTAGTGAGGGATAGTGACATTGTATCATGAAATTTTACTTAGACACATTTGCATGAAATACTCAATGTGTAAAACACAATTTCTGAATGGAAAAGATGACAATATTGTTGAAGATAATTCTGTCTATTGCCACCCAGTAGCAACATTTGTCTCCTAGCATTTCACTCCAGTTATTTTTCCTTGATTAATAAATCTTATCTTTATTATCTTTTCCATTTTGTTGTAAAGAAATTTGTAATATAAAATATAAAATTCAAGATAGATTAAAATCTTTCAACAACTATCTCCGCAGTGATATCTAAAATAAATAAATAACAGAAGCCCCCAAACAGAAGGTTTTTTTCTTTACCCATGGTTAATAAAAGCAATTTTCTACACCGGCAGGCCTGCAACCCAGAAAGTATCTTCAACTAAGGTGTTTTTTCCCCCATTTTTCCAACTCTTAATAGAAGTGTTAGCTGCTAACTTGTTCTATCCTATTTTGTAATATGATATAAAATACAGTGATTTCAAATGTGGTAATTATCATGATAGAGTGGTAACCGTGGATAGTTCTGAAAAATATTATATGATAAACTTACCTCTTATGCTGTTTCAAATAGAAAAAGCTTTACTGAAGCTGTTGCTAGAGTTGTCTTTTCCATTGAGATAGGGTTTCCTGGCCATCATCAATACCCTTACTTAGTGTAAGTAATGAAAAATTACATTTCATTTATTTGGCTACTGGAGAACCCTATTCAGAGACGAGGCTTGGATATCAAGCTTCTCATCTCTGATCTCCTTCTCATGGAGGCAATGGAGCTAGCTCTGTCCAGCAAGTGGAGCAGGTGGAGTTGAGAGGGAGCCTTGGGACACCCTGGCCTTCGTATAGAAGAAAACCTTCTCTGTAGGGAGGGACCATTGGTGTCTATTCCAACTACCTAAATATATACTTTGATTTAGGAGCAAAGATTACCGAGAGATGTCCCTCCTCCGGCATATGTATGATAATTTCTGCTGTCATCCTGTCTTATTTCAACTACCTGTACTGGAAACTACCACCCACCCAGCACAAATGCATCCCTTCTACATAAGAAATGCTAGCACTGGTCTTCTCTCAGGAAAATACTTTGACCTAGAATAAACCCTACAGAAATGAGAAGCATACCTCTGAAATGGGTATAGAACACTACTCCCTCTGGCAGCCTTCATAGGATTAAATCCCATATATGGACAGATTCAAAGGACTTGCTGAAATTTCATCCATGAACCCCGAGAGCTTTGAACTTAGAATTAGATGAATAAAAAGATTCTTCAGTTTCTCTTGAGAATTTGGATTCCCAGAAGAATCATAAGGTATCGTACCTACTTATCTTTTCCCTTAAGGAGCAGAGGGAAGGAGATCTCTGACTCTTCTCCCTGGAGGGGAGCAAAAATTGTGTCTGATTGTCCTCTAAGGAAAGGTTCTAGGGAGCAGTGAGGGCAGATATGCATGGTTTCTGCATAAACTTTCTGATATCTGAAGGATCATCAACTTGAGACAGGTATCACAAATCACAATCTCAGAACTCTTAAAATTATTGTTGTTTTGTGACTTCTAGAAAAGCCATGAAGGTTTGTGAGCAGCTGTGAGTTTTAGATGGTTGAGGGATGGTTCCCTGAAACCTGGTTTGGTAACCCTGAGAAGTAATAGATCTCACAGAGCCAAGATGTATCCCTGTCTGCAGTAGGAGGTGCTGGATACAAATGAAGAAGTGTTAAAATAGCTATAAGCAACAATTATTGAGCCCTTACTATGTTTCAGAAAATGTGCCAAATGCTTTAAATGGAATATATATATATTCCATTTATATATATATATCATATAATATATTATATTAATGTAATCACCACCTTTATTTTACAGATATGAAGACTGAAGTTTAAATATATCATCTGCTATTCTTTAAGCATGGTCCAGGGACTCTGGGACTTGGTGAGATGCTTTCAAAGAGTCTATCATATAAAAACTACTTACAAAATAATATTTAGAAAATTTTTATCTTTTTTACCCTTATTTTCTCATGAGCATATGTTTAATTTTTCCAGAGGCTACCTGATAATGTGACATTACAACAAATAGAATGCAGGAGAAGATGCAAAATACAACTCCTTCTATTAAGTCAGACATATAAAGATGCAAAAATGTGAAGCATAATACATTTCTACTACTTTTACAAAAGATAGTTCTTTTTCATAAAGCATTTCTAATAGCCTATAATGGGAGCCTCTTAAAATGAACTGGAGGTAAATATTTAGTAAATTTTCAGTTTTAACTTCTACATGTATTATGACAAATATTGGCAAATATACCTACATATGCAAAATATCTTCAGATCCTCAGAATTTTTAGGAGTTTAAAAGTATCCAGAGGCTGAAAAGTTAGAGAGTCATTGCATTAAGTGATAGATCACCAGTTTAGCAAGGACGAGAGCTGGAAACATTTACAAATAGACGATCTTTATTTAATACCAGAAATGTATTCATTTTCTATCTCCATTGCAATAAACTGATGAAAACTTTGAGTGACTTTAAAATAACAAGTATTTACTATCTCACTGTTTAAATTGGTCAAGGTTCCTGCATATGTCTCATGGGTAAATCAACATTGGCTGGTCTGCAATCCCCATCTGACACTTGGGATTTTCTTCCAAGTTCCATCAGTGGTTGATCTTGATTCCTGTGACTGTAGGACTGAAATCTTTGTCCATTTCTTGTTTTTGTTGGCTAAACTCTGGGGTTGCCCTCAGCTGCTGGCTATTACTTTTTGACTTTCACACACCCAGAAATGGTTTGTCAAGTCCTTTACATCCTTCAAGTCTCTCTAACTTCCTCTTCTGCTGCTAGATGGAGAAACTTCCAGCTTTTGGAAGGCTCACCTGAGTATCACCAAGACAACATCTGCAGTTTAAGATGCATTGATTTGCAAAGTCCCTTCACAATAGTACTCAGATTAGAGTTTGAATAACAAAATTCTTAGGGGGCCATGTAGAGAATTCTGCCTGTTTCACAAAACCTTTTATTTAAGCCACTGAGTAGTGTTTTCATTTATTTTTGATTCTATATTTTTCTCTCAAAAAGACGCAGCCCTTTCAATACTATATTTATTTTCAGACTCTTATTCTAAGAGCACCCCAGGGGCAGAGTATATTGCTAGGTTACCTAAAGGGAAGCCACTTGCTTCCAATGTGCTTCTAGCTTGTTCTGTCCTAAAAGTTTAGAACGAGCCTGATGCTTACTTGCACAGCTGGCAGGCACAAGATTAGAAAACAACCTTCAGGAAAAACAGATCAAGCCATGCACAGATGACAAGATCCTCCAGCCAACCTACTGTTTGCCTATAACCATGAAGCAAGTCGCAATGACTTGCACAAAGCTTGCTTTCTGCCACGAACCCCCTTAATCTTCCCTTTACAAGTTACTCGGTAAGCACAGAAAGACGAGAGTCTTTGAGACATAAGTGAGGCATCTCCTCAGGCTGCTGAAACTTGAATAAACCACTTTTCTTCATCAACACCACATTTGGTTCTCAAGTGGTGGTAGCTGAACCTTTGTTTGATAATAATACTGTTCCCGGTATCTTTTTGAGTTTTGCTCATACCAAATGTCTTCTCCCAGTAGTGATGTCCTATGATTGGTATATGGCCATCCCTTCTGATATTCTGTCATCATGAGCTGGAGAGTGTAACAAAGCTAACAAGCAATAGAAATGATGTAAGAATGTCTTTGACCAGAACTCACAAAGGCAATTAGGAAACCTCAGGGTCTAGAGATGGCTGTTGGGTGAGGACTTGGGGAACCTTCTTTCTGGAAAGGCAAACATTCCTGCAGGGCAGCTGAATGTGCTGAGGGCAGGGGAAGCCTTGCTGTTTGCCTGAGAACTGCCAAGGAAGGATCTTGGCTCTTTATGTTGTCTTTGAGAAGGGAAGACTTATTCATTCATCACCTCCACAGGGCACCCTCCCAATTGTCATGAGAGAGCTTCCTGTAATGCATGAGAAAATAGGTCTCGGTTGCACCACTTGGGTTTCATGAAGAACCCAACTGTTGCTATTCTTCCAGCAGGCACAGGAGTGAGCTTGTGTCTGCACAGCACAGAGATTGTGAGGTGGAGGTTAAGACAAGCACAGGAAACCCGTCCATAACTAATAGGGTACATCCATGTGAAGTCACACCCTAGGACCATATGAGTGTTACAGCTACCTAAATATATGAATTTGTTAGTTTCATGAATTTTGATGTTCCACTCCCCAGACATTCAGGAGAAACTTGAGGCATGTGAGATCCATGCCTATTTGACAGTGAAATAAAATCTTAACATTAATCCCTGTAGTCGTGTTTCTTTTAGTGTAATCTGATTTCCCGACTACCGTGAGGCTAACAGGAGCATAAACTTGAATTCCAAGGTCTTAATTATTAGACCATTTTATTTTTTTTGGTTTTTAATGATTTTTATTTTTAATTATTGTGGGTACATAATAGTTATATATCTTTATGGGGTACATGTAATATTTTGATACAGGCACACAGTATGAATTAATCAAATCAGGGTAATTGGGGTATCCTCACATTATCCCCCCTTGCTGCTACCCTTCCAAGCCTCTGGTAACCATCTTACTACTCTCTGTTCCCATGAGGTCAGTTATTTTTTGTATTATCTCCTGCACATGAGTGAAAACATGTGAGATTTGTCTTTCTGTGCTGGGCTCATTTCATTTAACATAATGGTCTCTAGTTTCATCTGTATTATTGCAAATGTCAGGATTCATTCTTTTTGTGGCTATATAATATTCCATTGTGTACATGTACCACCATTTCTTTATCCATTCATCTGCTGATGGCCAGTTAGATTGATCTTAACTAGTCCTGGCAATAAATGTGGGTGTGCAAAGATATTTTCAATATGCCAAATTCCCTTTCTTTGGACATACACTAAGCAGTGGGATTGGGGACTCATATAATAGTTCTATTTTTACTTTCTTTAAGATCCTTGTGAATGATTTATAACTGTTCTCCATAGTGGTTGCATTAATTTATATTTCTACCAATAGTGTACAAGGATTCCTCTAATTTTGTTCTTTTTGTTTGGGATGACTTTGGCTATTGTAGGTCCTTTATGGCTCCATATGAATTTACTTTTTTTTTTTTTTTTTTCTATTTCTGTGAAGACTATCATTGTATCTTGACGCAAATTAAATCTGTAGATTTATTTGGGTAGAATGTCAGTTTACCAATATTTGTTCCTCCAATCCACAATCATGGAATATCTTTCCATTTTTTGTGTCCTCTTCAGTTTCTTTCCACAATGTTTTATAGTTTTCATTATAGAGATGCTTCATTTATTTGGTTAAGTTTATATCTAGGTTTTTGTTTTTTTTAATTTGTGGCCATTGTAAATGATATGACTCTTTTGATTTCTCTTCTAGATTATTTACTATTGGCATTAAGAAATGCTAATGATGTTTGTATACTGATTTTGTATCCTGTAATGTTAATGAATTTAGAAGTTCTAATAGTTTTTTGTGTGTGTGTTTGGAATCTAAGTTTCTCTACATATAAGGTCATCCTATCTGAAAACAAGGATAATTTGACTTCCTTCTTTCCAATTTGGATGTTCTTTATTTCTTTCTTTTGTCTGATAGCTTTAGTTAGAAGTTCCAGTATTGTGGTGAATAAGAGTGTTGAAAGTGGGAAGCCTTGTCTTGTTTCAGATCTTAGAGAAAGGCTTTCAGTTTTTCCTCACTCAGTATGATACTAGCTGTGGGTCTGCCATGAGTGGATTTTATCATGTTGAGGTAATTTCCTTCTATGTCCAATTTTTGAAAAATTTTATCATGAAGGGGTGTTGAATTTTAAGAAGTGCTTTTCAGAATCAATTAAAATGATTGTATGGTTTTTGCCATTCATTCTGGTTGATGAAATGAATCACATTATCTAATTTGCATATGTTGAACCATCTTTGCATACCTGGGATGAATCCTACTTACTCATGATGAATAATCTTTGGAACATGTCGTTGAATTTGATTTGCTAGTATTTCATTCAGGATTTTTGCATCTGCATTTATCAAAAACATTGGCCAATCATATTCTTTTTTTGTTGTGCCTTTGTCTGATTTTTGTTATCAGGGTGTTAGAGGTCTCATAGAATGAATTGGGCAGTATTTCCTCGTCCTAGATTTTTTGGACTTGTTGAAGTAGGATAGATATTATTTCCTCTTTGAATGCTTGGTAGAATTCATAAGTGAAGCCATCAAGTTCTGGGATTTTCTTTGATGGGAGACTTTTTATTACTGTTTCTATGTCATTACTTGTTTTTTGGTTTGTTCAGGTTTTTGGATTTCTTTCTGACTCAATCGTGGTGGGTTGCAGGTGTCTAGGAATTCATCCATTTCTTCTTGGTTTTTCTATTTATTGGCATACATTCTCTCATAGCAGTCTCTAATGATCATTTTGATTTCTGCAGTATTGGTTGCAATGTTTCCTTTTTTATCTCTGATTTTATTTATTTGGATTTGGGTCTTCTCTTGTTTTTTGCTTAGTCAAAAGGTATGTCAATTTTGTTTATCTTTTCACAAAAACAACTTGTTTCATTGAACTTGTGTATTTTTTATTTCAATTTCATTTATTTATGTTCTGATCATTATTATATATTTTCCTTTACTGATTTGGGTTCTTTTTTGTATGCTCTCATTTTCTAGTTCTTTAAGATGCATCATTGAGTTGTTTGTTTGCAGCTTTTCTACTTTTTTGATGTAGAAAGGTATTGCTATGAACTTACTTCTTTTTATTGCTTTTTCTATATCCTAGAAGTTTTCATATTTATTTGTTTTATAAAATTTTAAAATTTTCTTCTTTGTGTCTTCACCAATACACTCATCATTCAGGAGCATATTGTTTAACTTTCACTTGTTTGTATATTTTTCAATGTTCTTGTTGATGTTGATTTCTAGCTTCATTCCATTTTGGTGAGAGACATTACTTGATATGATTTTATGTGTTTGAATTTTTTGAGATTATTTTGTGGCCCTACACATCATCTGTCCTTGAGAATGATCCAGAAGGTGAGAAGAAGAATGTGAATTTTTCAGCTTTTGGATGAAATCTTCTGTAAATATATTTTAGGTCTATATGATCTATAATGCAGATCAAGTTGAATTTTTCATTGTGGATTTTTGTCTGGATGATCTGTCCAATCCTGAAAGTGGTATGTTGAAATATTATTATATTTGGGTCTGTCTTTAGTTCTGATAATATTTGCTTTATAAATATGAATGCTCCAGTTGTATGCATGTATATTAAGAATTCTTACGTTCTCTTGCTGAGTTGACCTTTTTATCACTATATAATGATTTATTTTGTCTCGTTTTATAGTTTTTGTCTTGAATTGTGTTTTATATGATAGGAGTATAGGTACTCTGCTTTTTTTCATTTTATGTGTGTCTTTATAACTGAAGTGTGTTTCTTGAAGACAATACATAGTTGGCTTTTGTTTTTTAATCCCTTCAGCCACTCTATGTCTTTGGATTGGACAGTTTACATTTGATGATATTATTGATAGGTAAAGACTACTGCCATGTTGTTATTTTATTTCAGGTTGTTTTGTGGACCGCTCTTTCTTGCCTTCCTTTTCTCCTACCTTCCTTCCTTCCTGTCTTCTCTTGTTAAAAGTTATTTTCTCTGGTAGTGTATTTTAATTTCTTTCTTTTTATTTTTGTGTATCATTTGTATGTTTTTTTAATTTGTGTTTACAATAAAGCTTACAAAAAAAAAAAACACTTTGCAACCAATTATTTTAAGCATACGACAACTCTGCTTACAAACCAACAAACCATCGAAGAGGAATCAAACTGAAATTCTATTCTTTACCTCTATTCCCTCACTTTTGATCTTTTTGTTGTTCTATCCATATCTTTTTATACTATCTATGTCTCAAAAAGTTGTTATTTTTGATGGGTATGTCTTTTAGTTTTCTAGTCAAGATATAAGAGGTTTTTACACTGCAATTATAGACACAGAATATTTTGTATTTGTGTCCTTACTGTTACCAGTGAGTTATTCACCTTCAGATGATTTCTTATTATTCATTAATATTCTTTTGAAAAACTCCTTTTAGCAGTTTTTCTAGGACAGGTTCCACAAATGAGCAGAAGGTGGGGATTAGTTAAGAAAAGAACAAAGAACACTAAAATTTAAAGCAGCAAAGTAATAATGAAATCAATTAAACAAAGAGCTGGTTCTTTCAAAAGATCAATCAAATTTTCTGACCTCTAGTACAACTTATAAAGAGAAGACACGAATTTAAGATATAATCATGAAACAGGGGATGTCAGGGAAGAAATGCTGCACATATCATGCTTTTATTATTCATTGATTAAAAAAATGATATTACAAACAAGTCTACCCCCATACATTTGACAATTTAGACAACATGGGCCACTTCCTTAAAATACTCAACCTAGCTCAACTCACCTAATATTTTAGATACCTATGAGTGTTTAAGAAACAGAACTCATAATTTAAAAATGACCAAAAAAGTAATCTTTAGCATTAATTTTTTCATTGGATAATTTTACCACAGTAAAAAAAATTAACACAATTATATATGATCTTTCCTGGAAAATCAAAGGGAAGGGAACATTTTCTAATGAATTTTATGAAGCTAGTATTATTCTGATACCAGAACCAGGAAAATACAATACTACCACCAGAGAGGATTTTCCTCTGCGATAAGGGGTGTTAAGCTCTTCTGCCCATATCTCAGGGCTTTAGCTATTCTCTTGGTCTCTGTCCCAGCCAAATGCAAATCTCCACAATGGGTATCTGCTTTTCCTGTTTAATGGGCAGGAAACTACCTAAAAGGTGTATCTATTCTGTGTCTTGTCATAACCTCTTTATGACCATTTACTTCCTCAGAGTGTTCACGGACTCAGCAGGTTATTGGTGTAAGCTGTATCCCCAGTAAGCCAGAGTTTCAGGAAAGGCTGGAAACTTGTTCAGCTAAGAAAGTTATCAATGGCTGGCTTAAAGGTAAACTAGCTGACTTTTCTTTGTTCTGACTCCTTCAGCTTACTTTTTGATTTTTCCTTTTTCTAGGGGTGCCCACCCCTGCCAAGAATGGAGTCTTTGATCCCTATTCTTCCTGTACTGTTCAATGGTTTTAGTATACACATGGAATTTTAGAACATTTTCTGAACCTCTGCCTCTACATATTACTTATAGCCACATTCCCCAGTGAGGAGCCAGGTCACACAGCAGGAGGTGTGTGGTGGGTGAGCATGCAAGCTCCATCTGCATTACAGCTGCTCCCCATGGCTGGCATCACTGCCTGGGCTCTGCCTCCAATCAGCAGTGACATTAAATTCTTGTAGGAGCATGAGCCATACTGTAAGCTGCACATGAAGGGATCTAGATATGTGTGCTCCTTATGAGAATCTAATGCCTCATGCTCTGAGGGAAATGTAGTGCATTTGAATCATCTCCAAATCATCTCCTCAACCACTAATCTGTAGAAAACTTGTCTTCTATAAAACTTGGTCCTGGTGCCAAAATGGCTGGGGACCACTGGCTTGTAGGGTAAAATACTTAATATTCTCAGATAATGTCTAACATTGGCCAACCACATAAATGTCTATGAGATATTTTTAAAAATATGTATCCTATGATACTTTTGAATACTGTTCAGACCTGATCTGGTTGCCTTACACTTTCTGATAAAAGTAAAATTTAGGATTATATGAAACTGTTTAAATTTAGGAGAGGAGCGCCAGTGGCGGGAGGCATGGGTTGTGGACGCCGAGCTTCGCGATTTCATCGTAGAGATGGTCAATGTACCTAAAACCCGAAGAACTTTCTTAAGAGGTGTGGCAAGCAAGCATCAGCCTCACAAAGTGACCCAGTATAAGAAGGCCAAGGATTCCTTGTATGCCCAAGGCAAGAGATGCTATGATCAAAAGCGGAGTGGCTATGGTGGGCAGACAAAGCCAATT
>CAUYPK010077147.1:0-21505 GCA_963574355.1 Loris lydekkerianus
GGGGGTGGGGGGAGGGGGTGATAAATATGCAACAAACCAAAACCACCACAAAACAAAAAAGCAATTAATATTAAAAACAATAAAACAACCAAAAAACAAGAAACAAAAAAAAAACAAAAACCACCCAAACCAAACAAAATGTTTGTTTTTGGTGTTTGCGGGTATCCCATATAAAAATACCCCGGGAAAAACTTTCTGACACTGTCACAAAAAAAAAAAAAAAAAAAAAAAAATTTAGGGCGGCATCTGAGGCTCAAAGGAGTAGGGCACCGGCCTCACATCCTGGAGGTGGCAGGTTCAAACCTGGCCCTGGCCAACAACTGAAAAAAAAAAAAAAAAAAAAAAAAAAAAAAAAATATATATATATATATATATATATATATATATATATATATGTATGTATGTATGTATATATTTAAAGGCTGTAACTCCCTCTAGAATGTCCTCTGGGTTCTGGATGGCCTGCTGCCTCTCCTGGGCACAGTGCTCTATTTCCTAGTCTCTCCCACACTGTTGGGGCTGGGAAGGCAAGTGATTTAAACACAACCCTGTGAGAGTTCAGCTCCTGAAGGGTCTCAGCCAGGGCTGGGGGCAGCCAGGAGACAGGCTGAGGGAGAGGGCCTGCCTCAGACTCCACCTGGATATTTTCATAGGACATGAGGCCGCTTTGGGATGGCAGAGTCCTGAAGATGGGGAAACATAAGCTGAGTGAGGACAGGGGACTCATGCCAGGTCACACAGGGTGTCTGTAGCAAGGGAAGGACTTGGCTATGAATCACTGGACTCCCAGGCCTGAACCATCCCTCAGCCTCTGGCTGAACTCTCCTCCTGGAAGGAAGCTGACCCCACACACCCTGGCTGACCCCTTCCTGGTGTGCTTTCTGCCAGAGTCCTTGAGACTGGCTGGGGCCCAGTTGCCATAGAGATGGCCTGTGGGCAGTTCCACACCAGGTGGAGTGGGGGATGGGGCAGGACACCAATATGCTAAACACCCACCAACAGTTGGTTAGGACCACATCCGGGCGAGCAGGGCAGGACACTCGGCTCCAGGCTCTGGGGTCGGGCATAGGGCTGCTCAAGCTTCTGTCGAATATCCCCCAGGCAGAGCCGGTGAGGGGAGGCCCACTGGAGGGCTTTCAACTGCCCAGAGACAGGCGGGTTATGGGGGTCAGGGATGCCAGGGTTGGGGGATGCCCTTGAGTAGCCACAGCCTGGAGATGAGGTCCAGGTGTGAGTCAGGGAAACTTGAGCAGGAAGGGACCAGGGGAGGCCTAAAGTATGTAGGATGAAATTGAAGGATGACATGTAGGGGTGACTCCAAGGGATGACGAAGGAAGTTAGGGAGCACTGCTGGAAGAGTGGGGTTTCAGGAAAATGTATTCCTTTCACCTTGGTTGTAGCAGGTCCACTACTCACCAGCTGTGTGGGCTCGGCTACCTGACCTCTCTGAGCTCTGGTTTTCTCCTCTGCATCGTGGGATAATAGCAAGCATCCACCTCATAGGGTCCTAGGTGTGAAAGGGCTAAGCACAGGGTAGGTACTCTGTATATGGTGGCTGTTGCTATTTCACTATGCAGAATGGAGGTAGTGACCAGAAAGTCTTCATGGGAACCAGGGCCCAGAGGGGCCCACACAGCATGCACAGAACAGAGGCCTCCTGGAGGAGGTACAAAGTGATCCGAGACCACTCTGCTCAGAGCTGGTCTCCCCTCCTG
This sequence comes from Loris lydekkerianus, assembly GCA_963574355.1. NCBI lineage: Eukaryota > Metazoa > Chordata > Mammalia > Primates > Lorisidae > Loris > Loris lydekkerianus. The sequence continues at coordinate 1,716 of CAUYPK010077147.1, forward strand.
TCTCTGCCCAGGAGAGCCTGGGAAGTGGCGATGGTGTGCCAGTTCAGGGTCCGCAGCAAAGGTCTCAGAGCACAGGGCAGGTGGCGAGGAAGGACCGCAGGCCCAAGATTCGGAACAAGAAGGGACAGGGCTCTGCTGAAGCTGAGGAGTAAGAAGTGGTGGGATGGGCTGGGAAGAGGAGGGGTGTCAGGCCCTGCTGGGGCTGGCATGGACATTGACCCCCCTCCTCCCTCTTCAGTCTCTTTCCCTCTCCTCCTCGGAAACCCTCCTTCCCCTTCCAGTGGGCCTGGGAGGGCTTCATCACAGATGGCCAGGCTCTGCTTCAGCCAAGATCCCCTTCAACCCCTGGGCACCAAGTCCAGCCCTGGCCCCGTGTGGCTCCCCAGCGCAAGTCCAGGCCCAAGTCCACAGCCAACCTCCCAGAGGAGCAAAACATGGAGAGGAAACAGCAGCTTGGGGCCTGGAGCGGCATTCCCATCCTTCCCAGCAAAGAGGAGAGCTCAGGGCCAGAGCCACACAGTGAGTGTGGTCTCCGGACACCTGAGAAGAGGTCGGGAGCAGGATTGGAGTCCGAGGAGACTGCTGAGCTGGAAGGGCCAGGTGCTGAGGAGGTCAAGAGGGGTCTGAGCCCTGGGGAGCTACCCCAGCTCCCCAGGAGGGGGTTGATCTCGGAGGAGGAGTGGTTCTCAGAGGCTACAGAGGAGACTGAGGAGGGGGAGCACCGGGGCCCTCCCAGAAGGAGCAGCAGTTCTCAGAAAAAGGGGCAGGATTCTGGAGAGGAGGCCTTGGATGAGGAGGAACTGCAGGGCCAGAGCCTGGGGAGCAGCTCCAGCTATAACAACCCTCGAGAGCCACAGAGGAAGAAGCCAGGTGCCAAGGAGCGGGAGGGGCCATGGGACCTGGAAAAGCTGCACAGACAGCTACAGCAAGAGTTGGACTGTGGTGAGTGCATGGCTCGGTACCTGGGTTCCCCAGAAACTACGTGATGGGGGAGAGCAGTTGGGGAGTCCCTGACCTGGGCCAGGAGTTCCCATGGGGCTGGGCTATTCAGGGTGCTTGGTGGGATGGCCGAATCCCTGACTTGGTCCCACTGTGGACAGGTCCCCAAAAACAACCCTGGAAGGCTTTGGGAGATGCTTTCCAGGCCTCCAGCCGGAGTGGGAAAACTCAGATCTTGGGAAATGAAACTTTCCTGTTTGCTAACTTCCCTAATCGCACCTTCTACAAACGACATGAGGCCACCAGGTAAGGGGGAAGAGTAAGGGGTGGGAGCCAAGAGAGAGTAGGGAAGAAGACAGTTCTCTAAGAGGCACTTAGTAATTCATATTCTCATCTCTTTATCCATTCACCAATCTATCTGATTTCCAAATTATCTATTAATCCATCCATCAATCCACCCAGATACTGACAATATCTATCCAACCATTCATTCTCTGTCTAGTTGGCCAACTGCTTATTGACACAAGCCACTTTTCATTCATTTCTTCCATCCATCCATTAATCTATTAACAAGTGACTAATGCAACTACTCACAGGCCCTCAGGATATAAAGATCAAAAGACTTGGCGCCAGCCCCACCAACCTCAATGTCTGGAAGAAGAGACAGATGGCAATTATGTCAATAGTTAGATAATTGCTACACTTGGCTTGGGCTTGAACAAGAGACAGTGGGAGCAGACTCAGAAGGTAGGAGGCTATGAGGAGGTTGTTGGCAAGGTTTAGATGAGGGATGATAAGGGCCTGATCCACCTGGCCCTATGGGTGGAGAGAGGGGGATCCATTTAAGAGACATTTAGAGGTGGCTCAGTGGGCCTTAGTGACTGGTTAGAAGTTCTATGAGAGGGAGGGAGAGAATTCATTCAGCATTCTTATAGCACCCCTCAATTCTAAATATAATAAAATTTATATTTAATTTATATAAATTATATTTACATAAATAGAAATTATATACATTTGTAGTATACAACATAATTTTTTTTTCTAAGCTAGTCTCAGTATGTTGCCCAGACTAGAGTGCCATGATATCAGCCTAGCTCACAGCAACCTCACACTTCTGGGTTCAAGTGATCCTCCTACCTCAGCCTCCTGAGTGGCTGGAAGTACAGGCACCTGCCACAGTACCTGGCTAATTTTTCTGTTTTTAGTACATATGCTGTTGCTCAGGCTGGTCTCAAACTCCTGAGCTCAAGGGATCCTCCCACCTTGGCCACCCAGAGTGCTAGGATTACATGTGTGAGCCACTGTGCCTGCCTCAACAAGATGTTTTGAAATACATATACATTGTGGAATGGCTAAACCAAGCTAATTAACATATGTATGACCTCACAAATTTATTTTGTGGTGAGAACATTTAAAATCTACTCTTTTAGCAATTTTCAAGCATATAATATATTGGTTTTTTTTGAGACAGAGTTTTACTATGTCGCCCTCGGTAGAGTGTCATGGCATCATAGCTCACAGCAACCTCAAACTCCTGGGCTTAATTGATTCTCTTGCCTCAGCCTCCCAAGTAGCGAGGACTACAGGCGTCCGCCACAACGCCTGCTATTTTTTTTGTTGTTGTTGTCTCTATTGTTTGGCAGGCCTGTGCTAACCTCAAACCTGCCAGCTCTGGTGTACATGGCTGGCACCCTAGCCACTTGAACTACGACACTGAGCCCATATAATACATTGTTATTAACTATACACATCATGTTGTACATCAAGATCTCTTGAACTTATTCCTCCTGTCTAACCAAAATTTTGTATCCTTTTGACCAACATTTCCCCACTCCTTCCCCCAAACCCACCCAGACCCTGAGAAGCACCATTCTATTATCTGTGTCTATGAGTTCTACTTTTTTAGATTCTACATATGAGTGAGGTCATGTGGTATTTGACTTTCTATGCCTTATGCCACTAACATAATGTCCTCCAGGTTTATCTATGTTGTCTCAGATGACAGGATTTCCTTATTTCTTTAAGGCAGAATCATATTTCATTGTGTGTCTATAAATTTTCTCAACTATCCATTCATCTATTGATGGAACTTTAGGTTGGTTCCGTATCTTGGCTACTGTGATACTGCTACAGTGAATGTGGGAATGCAGATATCTCTGCAACATACTGATTTCATTTCCATTGGATATATGCCCAGAAGTGGAATTGCTGGATCACATGGTACCTCTATTTTTAGTTTGATGAGGAAACTCCATACTGTTTTTCATAGTGGCTGTACTAATTTACATTCCCACCATCAGTGCATAGGGGTTCCCTTTTCTTCATGTCCTCACCAACATTTACCTCAAAGATGAGAGATGACATCTCATTGTGACTTTGATCTGCATTTCCCTGATAATTAGGAATGTTGAACATTTTTTAATACACCTTTTGGCCATTTGTATGTCTTCTTTTGGAAATGTCTGTTCCTTCGATTAAGCCCAGGAGTTTGAGGTTGCTTTTTATATAGAAAGGCAGGGTCTTACTTCTGGCCTCAATTGATCCTCCTGCCTCAGCCCTCTGAGTAGCTGGGACTACATGCATATGTCACCATACCCAGCTTATTAAAACAATATTTTGTAGAAACAGGATCCTCCTGCCTCAGTTCTCCAAGTACCTGGCAGTACCGGTGACTGTGCCTGGCTTCTTTGCCCACTTTTAAATTGGATTATTTTCTTGCTATTAAGTTCCTTAAATGTTTTGGATATTAACCCCTTATCAGATGTATGGTTTGCAAATATTTTCCCCTGTTCTGTGGGTTGTCTATACAACTCTTTTGATTGGTGCCTTTGGTATGCAGAAGCTTTTTAGTTTGATGCAATATCATTTGTCTACTCGTATTTTTGCTTTTGTTCTCTGTGCTTTTGGGGTCATATCTAAAAAATCATTGCCCACACCAATGTCATGGAACTTTTCCCCTAGGTTTTCTTTTCTGAGACAGAGTTTCACTTTGTTGCCCTGGGTAGAGTGCCATGGTGTCACAGCAACATCAAACTCTGGGCTCAAGAGATCCTCTTGCCTCAGCCTCCTAAGTAGCTAAGACCACAGGTGCCTTCCACAACACCTGCCTAGTTTTTCTATATATATATATATATATATATTTTTTTTTTTTAGTAGAGATGGGATCTCACTCTTGCTCAGGCTGGTCTCAAACTCCTGATCTCAGGTGATCCACCTCCCTGGGCCTCCCAGAGTGCTAGGATTACAGGTGTGAGCCATTGTACCTGGCCTCCATGTTTTCTTCCAGGAATTTTAGTTTCAGGTCTTAAGTTTACATTTTTAATCCATTTGAGTTAATTTTTGTATAGGGCATGAGATAAGGGTCTAATATTATTCTTCTGTATGTCGATATCCAGCTTTCCCAATGCTGTTTATTGAGGAGACCATCCTTTCTCCATTGGGCATTTTTGGTATATTTGTCAAAAATCAACCAGCCATAGCTGGGTGAGGTGGTGCATAGCTGTGGTCTCAGCTGCTCAGGAGGCTGAGTTAGGAGGATTGCCTGCGCCCAGGAACTCATGACTGTGGTGTGCTTTGATCGTGCCCATGAATAACCACTGCAGTCCAGTCAGACCTTGTCTTTAAAACAAAAAACCAACAGTAGCCGGGTATGGTGGCTCACTCCTGTAATCCTAGCACTTGGGATGCTGAAGCGGGTGGACTCCCTGAACTCATGAGTTCAAGACCAACCTGAGCAAGAGCAATACCCCGTCTCTAAAAAGTAGCTGGGTGCTGTGGCAGATGCCTGTAGTCCCAGCTACCTGGGAGGCCGAGGCAAGAGAATTGTTTGAACCCAAGAGTTTGAAGTGTCTGTGAGCTAAGATGCCATGGTACTCTACCAAGGGTGACCAAGTAAGACTCTGTCTCAAAACAACAACAACAACAACAACAATAACAATAAAAAATCAATTGATCTGTTGGGAGATCTTAGAAATAAATGAATGTGATTAAATAAATACATGGATTTATTTCCCTGAAGATTGCTTTGGCCATTTGGTGTCTTTTGTGGTTTGGTACGAAGTGACAATTGTTTTCTCTATTTTTGTGAAATTTGTCTTTAGAATTTGTCTTTTAGAATTTTGATAGGGATTGCATTAATTTGTAGATTGCTTTGGGCAATGTGGACATTTTTATAATATTAATTCTTCCAAAGCACCCTTGAATTCTTACCTTGCTACCTGCAGCTTGAAATCTTTTCATGCTTCCCAGTGCTTGTGGGGAAAAGCCCAGACTCCTTGGTAACAAGACTCCTGTTCCCAACACCAGCTGGTCAGGGTGGCTGGACTGTCCCATGTGCCCCCTCCTTGTTCATCCAGCTAATCTGGATGCATCTTTCAACACCCAAATCAGGCATCCCTCCAGGAAGCTCTTCTCTGTGCTTGCCTTTGGGCCAGCACTGCAACACCATGTTGCACTAGGATGAGGGACTGTTTGCCCATAGCCTGTGGGACTCCTGGGAGCAGGTGCCAGATCTGAGTGACATGGCCTCCCTGGTGCCTGGTTCAGGACCAAGCAGTGCTTAGTTAACATGCACTGAGTCAGTGGGTGCACCTACCCTTTTATTTGTCTGTCTAGCCATCTTTCCATCTGACCATGATTTAATTATGCATAATTTCACAAAATACTGAGTTTTGGGATATGTTAGGCACTGTTCTAGGTGCTGGTGATTTATTGGTGGTGAACAGTCTCATGAGGCTTACATTCTACTGGTGAAGAAGGATAATTAATAAAGATGAATGGGATGTGTAGCTAGAGAAGAGAGATATCTGGGAGAAAGATGTGGTCAGGGAAAGGCTGATAATGACATCTGAGGAAAGACCTGATGGACAAGCAGAAACTGGCCATGATTGGGAACATGAAATGTGACAGGTTGATCTAGTTGCCATCTGAGTATCCACACCTTTCATCCTTCTGTATTTCTTCCTGTTGATCCCTCTCTATTCTGTTTCTCTTTCCCAACCATCCACTCAACTTGGCCTCAAACCCATAGGCATTAACCTAGCTCCTACTTCATAAGGGGGTCAGGGAGAAGAAGGAGATCTGGACCCTGCCCTCAAGGAGAACTCTTTGCCAGGGGAGGTTAGCAAGGCAAACAGGGTTGGTTGTAGGCTGTGTGAGCTGAGCTCCACAGGGGCTCAGGAAGCCTGGGCTGAGGAGGTGGAGAGTTGAAACTCACTGCTGGCTGGAGTGAGCAGGAAGCTTCCAGAAAGAGTAGGGAGAGGCCTTGAAATGGGCCCATTGGCCACGTCCCATGGACAGCCTCTATCATGTTGTCTAATACATTAAACTCCCACGACAAACCCCATTCCTAAGGCTGTGGCTCTCTGGACCTTGCATACCCTCCCTCCAGGCTCTCACAGTCCCCATCCAGCCTCTGGCCTTCCTGGAGGCTCCCGCACCCTTGAGGATTTGTCCCATTCTTCCCACCTCCTTCTTTTCCACTCAAGAAGCCTGCTGCAGTCTTGGGAGCGGCAGCAGCAGGAGGAGCGGCAGCAGGCTGAGCGGCGGCGTGCCCGGGAGCAGCGGATACAGCAGCAGGTGGCCCGCTGCCTGGCAGCCTATGCACCCAAAGGGAGCCGGGGACCTGGGGCCACCCAGCGCAAACTGGAGGAGCTGAGGTAAGGAGCCCAGGCCATGAGGGAGCTGGTGGGGAGAGGGTAGGGGGGCAGTGCTCAGTCTCAAGACAGCTGAACCAAGCAGACCCAGCTTTCACGTTATCTGAGGCTGGCCAGTCTGCTTTGGCACATTTTACAAATGAGGACACTGAGGCATGGGGAGGAGGAGGGACTGGTCCAAGGTCACCTGTTAATAACAATCCCTACAGTTGTTGAATGCCCAAGTTAAAATGTTCTACACGTATCATTGTACTTTCAAATCCTGTCTTTCTGATTTCTAACGCTTGTTATAAAATTTCAAATATTAGTAAAATGGTGAATATAGACCATGAACAGACCTATGATCCCACTCCTGGAGGCAACTTTTGTTCATGGTCAAGTGAAGAGTCATCTGTTTTATTCTCTTCCTATATTTTGACCATTTTCCTAGAAAGCAAATTTGTGGGTCAGGCGAATCTTTTTTAGACTCCTAACAGGATGATGAAGTAGGTAGTATCACTACTTCCACAATTCTACAGATGAGAAACTGATGATTAAAGAGATTAAATAATTTACAAAGGGTCACAGGTGAGTGGCAGAGCTGGGGTTCTTGTCACCTGGTTCCCGTCTCTGGGTGCTCAGATGCCCAGCCTTTAAATAAAGGGCAGCATGGCCTTCCCCCAAGAGCCCAGCCTAAGGAAACAGGAAACACAAATAAACATGCTACTGATGCCACTGATTCGAGCATCTACTGGGGACAGGTTTGGGACAGTCCTTTTCACACCTCGTTTCCTTTGGTCCATGGCAAGTGGGAGAGAGAAAAGGGTTCCTGTACTGCAGCAGGACCACTGAGGTCTTAGGAAGTTTCCTTAAAACACCAATTTTACAGATGAGGAAATAGAGGCTCTCACAGGTCAAGTGTGTTTTAGGGGAATCCTTGGCCAATGACTGGGGAGATGCCTCCTCCTTGCCAGGTCTCAAGCTAATTGCTTGTTTTTCTAGTAAGGCAGGAAGTGTAAAGTTGAGAGCACCAGGGGACAGGTGCACAAGAGGAGTATTTCATGCTCACTCCTTTTATTTTCCACTTGAGATGATTAAGGCACAGCAGTTATCTCCCACGTGGTCTATCAGTCCTCACAGCCCGTGAATTTTGCTGTCTGAGTTGAACAGGAGATTCCACCCTGCCTGGGGAAGGGTGGGCACAAAAGAGGTGGTCCTGTGTCAGGGAGGGGATGTGTCTTCCTTTTACTCTGAGATGATGACTAAACTGATATCCGCTAGCACTGCTTCTGCTCAGGGCTCCAAGATACGGGCTTCCTTTCATTTTTTTTAAAACATAGGGTCTCACTCTTGCACCCAAGTTAGAACATAGTGGCATCATCATAGCTCACTGCAACCTCAAACTCCCAGACTTAACCAATCCTCCTGCTTTGGCTTCCTGCTTCCTCTCATTTCTAACAGAAATAGGATAAATTATTTAGCAGGATAATGTAGACATTATGGAAAAGAGAGACTGAATGCCAGCTCATGCCCACCACTTCCCCTGCCCATGTAACTACTGTAAATTCCCTCTTGAACAGTGAAGACCCCTATTGCCAGTAACTTGTGTTCCTGGCCATAGGTTTTCAAGTCCACTATCTTTTTCTCAGGGGAGGATAGTTCCTGACCTGGCACATGGCCATGGACCATAGGGCTTGTCCTGGCAAGGCAGTATCTTTCCTGGGAGCCCAGCATATTTGCCTGCTGCTTCGCTGTCCCTAGATGCCAACTCCACACCCTGAGGCCTGTCTTATGCGCTTCACAGAAAGATGCCTGGTCCCATGTGGGTTGTAGCCTGAAGACCCCTCTTTTTGTGGGTTTTGCAACTTTTGCAAGACCCTTCTTGCTGTCAGAATGCTTTCACAAAAGACAGTGACACCTAGCTTGTTGAACAGACATTTCTGACAAGTACATAAACTGGGTTTTTGTAAGTGGAATTGTGCTAAAACATTGATCCTTCTGGATGTGTTCTTTTATTTGTAACACATTTTTAGAAATTTCCCTGTCCCAATTTCTGGCTTACAGGAACTACAGAGAACACTGACAATCTTGTCTGATACTTGCTATAGCACAAAGAAGAAAACTAAGGCCAGAGCCCAGAGGGAGTCACATAGCTCAAAATCAGTTTCCTCCTCAGGGAGTAGTGTGAGAGAGGGAGGCCCTGCAAGCAGGTGTCAGGTCTAGGAGCTCAAAAGTCAGTGTTGGGCCTTCTCCCTTGGGAGGAAGGGCAAGCCCTGGCTTACAGCCTAGTGACTTGGGCTCAGAGCTCAGTCCCTCACTTCCCAGCTGCACAAATTTGAACAAACCTCCTGGCTTGACTTTCCTGAGTCATCAGTAAAATGGGGTGAATAATTCCCACCCTGGCTGACCTAAAGACTCCAGGGTCAGGATGGGAATGAAGTAGCTTTATAAAGGTAAAGGCAGGGCAGGGAGGACATAAACAGAAAATCCTTAGGACTTGTGTGCTCAGGGGTGGTTATGTGTCCATGGTTGGTTGCCCAGAGCCCTGTCTTCCTGCAGGCGCCAGGAGCGACAGCGCTTTGCTGAGTACCAGGCAGAGTTACAGGGTATCCAGCACAGGGTGCAGGCCCGGCCCTTCCTGTTCCAGCAGGCCATGCAGGTGAGGGTAGCACCTGGACAAACATAAAGCCACCCTGAGAACAGCCCTTGGATCCCACAGTGGCCAAAGCTTCCCCAAGCCCTCAGCAGATCTGGTGCAGAGCAGGAACCCTTCTTTTCTCTCTTCAGGCAAACGCCCGTCTGACTGTGGCTCGGCGCTTCTCCCAGGTGCTATCGGCACTGGGACTGAATGAAGAGCAGCTGCTGGCTGAGGCGGGAAAAGCAGACATACAGGGTACTGCTAGGAAACCCAGGTGAGGCAGGCTGGCTGGCTGAGAACTGGCTGTGCTGAGCTGCTTCAGCAAACAGTGCCTACTCCAGCACTCTGGCCCTGCAGGGTCTCCCAGAGGCTCTGTCCTCCATGTCACCAGAGGAAGGTGGGGCCAGGGTTGTTGGTCCTACTTTCTAATGAGGAAACTAAGAACTTGAGCAGTGCCTTGCTTAAGGACACAGGAATAGGCAGCAGAGTTAGTCTGGAACTGTGTAATCACCTGAGTGGCCACACACAAAGCCCTCATTAGGGTCACACCCATGTATACATTCTCTTACCTTTCAGAAGAACTGGGTACAGAGCAGGGATTATGAGGCTCCCTTCACAGTAAGAAAACCGAGATTCAAGGAGAAGTCACTTGCCCAGAGCCACACTGCAAGCTAGTATAGGAGCTGGATTTGAACCTACACCATCAGTGACTTCCTTGGGCATGGGAGTGGGAGCTGTGGAGCCCAGTGGTTTCTATCTGTGTCTTGAAGGAGCCACAAGTCTCTGGAGGTGAGAATGGAGCACTCTTCTCAGAGCCCCCCAAGGACAGAACCCACCAGCATCCAGCTCGAGAGGCACATCACCCTCAGCCTGGACCCACAGTGCAGATCCTGAGAGAAAAATTAAAGGCTTTAAGGCAAATACAGTGTGGGATTTCTGGAAGCTGCAGGTTGGGAACAGGATGTGGCAGGTGGGTGGGCATCAGGCTTACTCTGTCCCCACATTCCTTAAGAGTTCTGGCTCTTCTGGCTGTCCCCCACCCAGCACACAGTCCCCTCTCTGCTCCTAGGGAGTGGAATATCTTGAAGAAAAACAGCTGTGACTCCTCTGCCCATCTTCAACAATGCTGGGGTCCTAGAAATTTGAGAGCGAACAGGAAAGAACTGCCCAGGCCTTTGAGGACTCTCGTTCAGTAGGAGAGGGGAGAGGACCTTTTAAGGGGGCAAGTATAATACCTACTGAAAAGGGCCACATGGGGAGGAGCCACAGGCTAAGCTTTCACAAACCAGCTGGAGCTGAAGAGATAACCTGAAGTGGAAATGATGGGAAACTAGAAAGACATACAAGGAGACATAAGATAGGATGAATCAGAGGGCTGACCAGAGGGCCAGCCAGCACTGAATTGTGAAAGCAGATTTATAAAGCATCTTTAACAAGGTAAATCTTAACACCCGGGGTAAGGAGGAAAAGCTGTAATAAGTATGCAGGGGCTACATGACTTCTGGCAGGTGAAAAGAATGTTAAAGGAGGAGCAGCTGGGGGGGGGGGTCGCCCCCCGGGCATCTCTCAGGGTGGGGGGCGGATGCCACTTCACAGCCCACTCCCCCCACTGAGGCTTTTAAATCCCAGTAGTTTTAGAGCACTTTAAGAAACAAACCCCCACCCCCAAGTTCATACAGATGTACCAAATTTTGTATTCAATATTGGGGGTTCATAGACACACAGCTCATCTGGAGCTCCTTAACAGGTTACAGGTCGCAGGTTTAAACACCAATCCAGGGAATAAGGGAAGGCGTTTGCTGATAATACCGATTATAGGGCAGGGGTAAGGGGCGGGTTTCACGGAGGAGGAAAACATGCTCCATCCGACACTCTAAGGAGCCACGACCCCAGGTCGTTCACTAGGCAGGCGCTACGGGAGAGGAGCAAGCTGTCCACGGAAAGACCGTGAAGCCCTTAACACTCCAGGACTGGGGGAGTGCAGGGGGAGGAGACCGAGAGGTGTCCAGCTCCGGGATGGTGGCTTAAAAGGTCTCGAGGACCTTATAGTTCTGGGACCCGGTCTTCTTCCCAAGGGCGCAGGTGCAACTGAACCACCAGCGTAAGGCCCGTCACAGGCCGAAGCGCCGCGAACGAGCGGCTGGGCCCGGATCCCGGCCTTCCCAAGGGCCTTTGGGGCAGGTTCCAAGGCGAACGACGGAAGCAGCCGCTCTTGGTTTCCGGCAACACGACTACGGCTGCCGAACGACCCGGAAGTGTTTCCATTTTGCGTCGTCGGGTCTCGGCGGCGGCCGGGCTCGGACTAGGCGTACGGCGATGGGGTCCTCAAAGAAGCATCGCGGAGACAAGGAGGCGGCCGGGACGACGGCGGCAGCCGGCACCGGGGGCGCCACCGAGCAGCAGTCGCGGCACCGGGAACACAAAAAGCACAAGCACCGGAGTGGCGGCGGTGGCGGCAGCGGCGGCGAACGACGGAAGCGGAGCCGAGAGCGTGGAAGCGACCGCGGAAGCGGGCGGCGTGGGGCCGAAGCCGAGGCCCGGAGCAGCGCGCACGGGCGGGATCGCAGCCAGGCAGAGCCCTCTGAGCGGCGCGTGAAACGAGAGAAGCGCGATGACGGCTATGAGGCCGGTGAGGGGCGGGGCCTGTGCAGGGGGCGGGGCAGGTGGGAGTCCGGGGGAGCGCGGGCCCGAGTGTGCGGGTCCTCAGTGCCGGCGAAGTACTCCAGGCTCTCATCATGAGCATTTAAGTTAGCTTTCCTACGGTTATTTGGGATTAAAGGTTGACTTTCTCTAGTAAGGTCCAAGAAGACAGAGGTCTTTTGTTTTTAATTGCTGGTACATTACAGGCTTTCAATAAACGTATTGGGTGAATGGATGAAGTGGTACTAGGTGTACAGAGGCGAGAGGAAACCTGGTCTGGAGAGAATCGCGTAGGGGTCATGAGACAGTGAGACAAGCAGTGTTCTGAACGCGGAGGATCTTGTACTGTATTTAAAAGAAACTTGGACTTGTCATGAGGATAGTAGGGAGCCATGGGTTTGAGTTGGGCAATAAGTAGCTCAGATTCACATTTTGTAAAGATTACTGCATTGAGAAGTTGGTCAAAGATCGTCAAGATTGGAGGCTGGGAAATCAAGAGGTTTGTAGACTGGGTCAAGGTGGATGGGGGCGTGCACTGAGGCAGAAGCAGTGAGTTGGAGAGAAGTGGACAGACTGAAGAAGTGTTTTGGAGGAGGAATTAACAGAACTTAGTGCTTGGATAAAGGAGAGAAAAAGGAACAGAGGATGACTCCTTGAATTTTGGCTTGAGCAGCTAGGTGGGTTGTGATGTCATCTACTGAGATTGAGAAGTTTAGAAGCAGATTTGAGGGGCAGAGAATGCATTCACTTTGAGACAGTGTTAAGGGTGATGTACCTGGTAATACCCAGGGTTGGGTCTGGATAGAGCAGTTTGGGAGTCATGAGTACTTAGGTGGCCAGTGAAGCCCACTTTGAGAGTGTAGAGTGACAGGGTAGGGTCAGGAATAGAACCTGAGAAATGCCAATACTTTAGTAGTGGGCAGAGGAAGAAACTATAAGAAAGGAGGTAGTATAGCCAAAAAGGCAGGGAACTAGAGGATTTTGTGTCCTGGAATCTGTAGGAAGGGATTATTGTTAGAAGGAAAGAGTGATCAACAATCTCACATCATAGCAAAACTAGAACTGAAAGGAAATAAGGAGGCTGGTGACCTTGGAGAGAGCCTAGCGGGGTTGGGCTTCAGGGCCCGGGTGGAGAGAGGAACCTCTGGGATATGGGTTGGTGAGACAGGAAAGGAAGAGCTCACGGTGATGACTGGTTGAGGGACCTCTATCTGATGGTGTCCAGCTTATCCCTGTTGTGTTGAATAAAGTGACTTTCTGTTAGGTGTGTGGAGGAGATGCAAAATGCTTACTTATCTCTGTCCCCCAAATCCAGCACAGAGCAGGTACCTAAAAGAGTTTCTTGACTGCACGAATTACACAGAGGACATAGTCATGCTTCCAATAACATTCCTTCATTCCCTGATTCCCTGCCCTGTGGGAAGAAACAGCTGAAGTGACTGATGGTGCTGTGGAGTTCAGGAGAGAGCAGTTAATTCTGAACAGTAATTGAACAGGGCTTTATGAAGGAAGTGGTGTTTGATCTTTGAATTTAGATAGGATTTTGTTAGTCAGATTAAGACCAGCGAGGACAGTTTAGGTTGAAGACAGAATATACAAAAGTGGAGAGGGCAGCCAGGTATCTGTAGTCTCAGCTAATCAGGAGGTTGAGGTGGGAGGATTGTGTGAGGCCAGTTCAAGACCAGCTTGGGCAACATAGCAAGACTGTCACAGAAAAAAAAAAAAATAGGGCAAGGTCAAGGCTGCAGGAAGTTGGATCTTTTGGGTTAGGAAAAGAAGGTATACAAAAGAGGCAGAGGTCTCAGACTGAACTCAGGTAAGAAGAGCTGCTGGGGAGCTCAGATGGAGGAGGTTGCTGTTTTCTGGTGTCTTAGCGGGCACAGGTGCTGGGGAGGGGCTCTCATCTTTGACCTTGCAGCCTGAGCCAATGATGTTGGCTTCTTGGCCCTGTGTTCAGCTCTTGAGCCATGCTTCTTCTTGTTCCAGCTGCCAGCTCCAAAACTAGCTCAGGAGATGCCTCCTCACTCAGCATCGAGGAGACCAAGTGAGTACTGTCTCCCTTATGTTTCTTTCTTTCTGAGGTGCGAAGCTTCTGGGCAAGCCACTGGGGTGGCTTTCTCATACTGTTGATTGGATTTTGAAAGGCTGTATAAGTCATCTGAGTTAGCCTTTGAATTATAGGAGAGGAAACTAAGTTGTAAGAGGAAGGGTGGCCTTCACTGGTGAGGCCAGGCCAGGCCTATGCTCCTTGCTTTGGAGGCCAGTGCCCTTCTGAATGTCCTAGGCTGCCTGGGTCAGGCCCTTCATTTGGAACCATTAGGGCTACTCATTCCCACTCTGTTTTACCTCCTCTCTGTCCAGGAATGTACTTGACATCCTTTTCTTTGATAGCCCCTAACACTTGTGTCTCTTGTCCTCAGTAAACTCCGGGCAAAGTTGGGGCTGAAACCTTTAGAGGTCAATGCTGTCAAGAAGGGTGAGTATAAGGCTAGGAAAGGGTTTGGGTGGGGGAAAGAGTCCATCTGAAGGGGTTTTTGAAGAGAGTGTGGTTAGAGTACAGACTCAGCGCCACGTAGTGGGTCTTATGCATGCTTATTTACCAGAAGCCACAAGGCTCCTCCTTGCTGTCACAATGGGGATCTGGGACTCTGCTTGCTCTCTGAGTTGGAGCATTTGGCCATCACATACTCATCCTGGTTGTGAGGTGGTGTTAGATGGGCTGAGGGATGTGCACAGTTGCTACACTGGGCTGTGCAGGGGTTGGTTTGTTATTGTTCTTCAAAGCATGATTGAGGTGCTATGGAGGACACAGAGAATCCTGTTGGATTGTGTGGGATGATGTGGAGTGTGGGGACACGGTGGGAGTAGGGAGGTGAAGGATTCTGTCCACCCTCCTGGCCCTTCTGGCCCTCTGAGCTAGAAGGGGGCAGGGTGAGTGGCTCCCTCCTTTCCCACCAGCCATGGGCGGGCATAGCCTCACGTCTGGGCCCCCCTTCCAGAGGCGGGCACCAAAGAGGAGCCCGTGACAGCCGATGTCATCAACCCCATGGCCTTGCGACAACGCGAGGAGTTACGGGAGAAGCTGGCAGCTGCCAAAGAAAAGCGCCTGCTGAACCAAAAGCTGGGGTGAGAGGGTCCTGGCCAGGGCGGAGAAGGGAACCACTGATGGGGCTGCCATCCTTGGCTACCTCTTGAGTTGGGGTGGGGGAGCAGGAGCTGGGCTCTCAGAGCATCACTTTCTTCCGTGGTCAGGAAGATAAAGACACTAGGGGAGGATGATCCCTGGCTGGATGACACTGCGGCCTGGATTGAGAGGAGCCGGCAGCTACAGAAGGAGAAGGACTTGGCAGAGAAGAGGGTGAGTGACTGGGTAGCTTAGGGTGATTGCCAAGTGCCTCTGGTGGCCTGACTGGGCAGTGAGGTAAGAGACTGACCTGTGGGAGGTGATATGGGGCTCGGAGAGTAGAAAGTCTGTGGTTAGTGGCATCTGCTTTGGACTCTTGGCACCTTCCTGCAAGGCTGGCCCCTTTTGCTCTCTCACTTGGTAGAGCCCCAGGTGTTTTCTAGTGATGCTGAAAGGTCTGAGGTCATAGGTCATCCCCTCCCTGTCTCACAGGCCAAGCTGCTGGAGGAGATGGACCAAGAGTTTGGAGTCAGCACTCTGGTGGAGGAGGAGTTTGGGCAGAGGCGGCAGGTGAGGCTGCAGCCCTGGGGAAACTGGTGCAGGGAGCATTGGTGGCCTGGTGATGGCTTCCTAGGGTTGAGTAGATTGGGGCTGGTGACTCAGCTGGACCTTTCTCTTAGGACCTATACAGTGCCCGGGACCTGCAGGGCCTCACCGTGGAGCATGCCATTGATTCCTTCCGAGAAGGGGAGACTGTGATCCTCACCCTCAAGGACAAAGGTGAGCTGAGCTGGGTGCTCTGGTTGGGAGCCTGGGCACTGTTGAGTCAAAGGCACGTGTGAGTGGCCACTGCCTCTGCCTTGTCCTCAGGTGTGCTGCAGGAGGAGGAGGATGTGTTGGTGAACGTGAACCTGGTGGATAAGGAGAAGGCAGAGAAAAATGTGGAGCTGCGGAAGAAGAAGCCTGACTATTTGCCTTATGCAGAGAATGAGAGCGTGGATGACTTGGCGCAGGCATGCCCTGGGTGGGGTGGGCAGCTGGGGCCCGGACATTGGGAGTAGGGGCTATGAGGAAATGGGATATGAGAGATAGTGGCTCTGTGGCCTTTCAAAAGTTAGCCTGGGTCCCAACTTGTACTTCTTTCCTTGTAGCAAAAACCTCGCTCCATCCTGTCCAAGTACGATGAGGAACTTGAAGGGGAACGGCCACACTCTTTCCGCCTGGAACAGGGTGGCATGGCCGATGGCCTCAGGGAACGGGAGCTGGAAGAGATCCGGGCCAAGCTGCGGCTGCAAGCTCAGTCCCTGAGCACGGCAGGACCCCGGCTGGCTTCTGAGTACCTCACTCCTGAGGAGATGGTGAGCCCCTCCACTGCTTTGGGGTGGTGGTCCTTTCTCTCCTTGGGTCACGTGTTATCCATATGCTCTGAGAGGGAGGGTGATCATTTGTGTTCATGAAGTGCTTGGCCCCGTGGGCAAGCAGTAAATGGCAGTCTGGGGGAGGCGCTGGGTGTAGATGGAATCGGCTGTTGAGCCAGATGGGCATGAGTTTGTGTTTTAGGCTCTGCCATGTTGTCAGCTTATGCCTTGGGTGAGTCATTTGACTGTAAACCTGGGGTGGTGCATTTGAAATAGCAGTGACAGGAGCCACCTCCTAAGGTTGCTGTGAGGATAGTAGTAACATGAATAAGCGGTAATTTTATGGACATGTGTGCATTTTGCATGTGAGTGACTATGGGAACATAGGCTAGCCAGCTGGTGTGGGAGGTGTCTGGCCAAGTGGGTAAGAGCAGGGAATCTGGAACTGGACTACTGAGGTTCCCAGCTCTGCCTTTTGACTTCAGGGCTAGATGACCTTGGGCAAGATACTTAACCTCTCTATGCCTCAGTTTCCTCATTTCATAAGCAGGATGACGGTGGCAACCACCTCAGGTGTTGGTCAGGTATGGGAAGTGCCTCAGACTGGTACAGAGTAACACTAGAGAAATGTTCACTCTTCTGGGCTCTTGACTGGCCTACCATTGCCGCTTCCGCACCTCATGTCTCTTTTCTCTTCCCCTTAGGTGACCTTTAAAAAGACCAAACGGCGGGTGAAGAAAATCCGCAAGAAGGAGAAGGAGGTGATGGTGCGTGCAGATGACTTGCTGCCTCTTGGGGATCAGACTCAAGATGGTGACTTTGGTTCCAGGTAGGCTTAGACACAGTGGTGGGGTTTGACAGCTGGGCTGGGCTGGGCTGGGCTGGGCTGGGCTGGCCTAGCCTAGAGGTTGATGCTCACTGAAGAGCTTCCCTTGCTCAGACTGCGTGGTCGGGGGCGGCGCCGGGTGCCCGAGGTGGAGGAGGAGGCCCAGGAGGAGGAAGAGAAGGAGCCCATGCCTCAGCCCCTGCCATCAGATGACACTCGAGTGGAGAACATGGACATCAGTGATGAGGGTGAGGGGACTGGTGAGAGGAGGCAGGGATATGAGCCTGGGATCCAGCAAGGAGGTGGTCTGAACATGTATCCTGTTTCTCCCAGAGGAGGGTGGTACTCCGCCATCAGGGTCCCCAGAGGTGCTGGAGGAGGATGAGGCAGAGCTGGAGCTGCAGAAGCAACTGGAGAAAGGGCGTCGGCTGCGGCAGCTGCAGCAGCTACAGCAGCTGCGAGACAGCGGTGAGAAGGTGAGACTGGATGCCAGTGGGCCTGGGCGACTGGCATGTCTGTGGCATCTGTGAGCATGAGCATCTGTGTCGTAGACAACAGCCGCGTTCCCATTTGAAGTCTCTTCTGTTTAATGTCATGTTAGAAGCAGATTTCTAGATTTGTGTGGTGTTTTCACCATAAGATGCTTGTTTTAGTGGTTGGAGCCTTGTGTCCCCTCTTTGCTCCTGTGAATATTTGTTGAGTGCCTGCTGTGAGTTTGGCATTTTCTTGTACTGGGGGGTCATTGGTGAAGAGGACAGACAAGGAGGCTGTGCTTGTGGGGCTGACTTTCTAATGTGTGTCTTGGGTGGCAGCAGTGACCTTGTGAACACAGGAACAGTCATTTCTGATAGTGTTGAGAGTTGGGGGCAAAACCAAGATGACATGAGAGAGTGGTGGGATGGTTGGGATCTTAGATGGGATGTTCAGGCAGGGGTGGGGTCTAGAGTGCAGGTTGAGGGTGGCTTTGAGAGAAGCCAGGTGGTATAATCATTTATTTCAGGAGAGAAGGTTGAGGAAGGGGACAGCAGATAGCTTTGGTTGGGGGAAGTTAAGCCCATGTCTGAGTGTTAATGTGTTTTCTAATGAAGAAGTGGTGGGGTGGATGGGTGTGAGGAGGGGAGAGGTGTGAGCAGGGGGAGATACTCATGGAAGAACGGGCCTGTAAGGCGGTGATGCATGCTCACTGGAGATTGCTGGGCCTCCACCATCCATGGCTGTGGATTTAAAGGATTCTGCTGAGCATATCCATGGATTTCTCCAGCTGTGTTCAGCTGCACCATGTAGTCAGCTGAGTAGATGGGTGGTTGGGATTAAGTAGGATTGGGCTTTTAGGGAGGTGGGCAAGGAGGGATTCTTGATAGCCTCTGACTCCAAGCTGGCTAATAAGGGATAAGATAGGAGGGTGTGATGAGTGTGAGGACCAATCCTGGAGTCTTGATGTGGTTGAACTACTAGATTGAGGTTAATAGAGTCAATGAGCTGGAATAGAGAAAATCCTCGAAATTGTGGTTTTGAAGGGGTATGGCCACTGGTGGTTGTAAAGGCAACCCTGGGGGGAAGGCTGAGGAGGTGATCACTGGAAGTGACTGGGATGAAGAGAAGAGACATGTTGAAAACCCATCTTTTCTCCTTCCTTCCCACACTCCTGTGCTAACCACGTGCGATGAGAAGAGTGACGGGGAGCAACCATGTGGAAGAGATAGCCAGAGGCCTAGTCTGGCAGAACCTTGGTGTAGTAGAGAGCCTTTAGGGTGCTGCAACCTGAGTTTGTTTTTTAAAAAATCACTCTGGCTGCTGCTGTGTGAAGAGACTAAGCAGTTACGGGTGGCAGGAAGTTCAGCTAGAAAGATGTTGCTTCATTTACTGAAGATGATGGTCTAGGTGGCAGCTTTGGAGATGGGAAGAGGTGGTTGTATTTGGAATATATTTTTTGAGGGTAGAATTAGCAGTGTTTGTTGATAGATTCTGAGTGAATTAGAGAAGGTGGAGATGACTCCTGAGAATTCTGACTTGAACAGCTGGCTAACTTCTAGGGCCACTTACGGAGACAGGAAAGACTAGGGGAGAAACAGGCTTAGGGGAATAATCAAGTGTTTGATTTTGGTGGAGTTAAGTTTGAGATGCCTCTTTATGAGGGGTGGTATTAGGTAGGCAGTTGGATACGTGAATTTGAATTTCAGCAGAGGCTGGGACTGGTGATAGAAATGTGGACTTGAGTCTACAGATGGGGTTTAAAGCTGTGGAATTCACTGGAGTCCCCACAAGAATGAGTCTAGATACAGATGAGAAAAGACATATGCCTCAGTAAAGTTGTTCCAAAAGAAAGAAAATACATGCACGTGTATGTACATTAAAAATAAAAATGGAATACTACTAAAGGAAGAAAAAATAAAAAGAAAATAAGAAAGAGAACTTAGGGTCCCAGGAGAAGAGCCTAGAACAGGCGAGTAAGTCCTTTTGTCCAGAGACGCCATTTTCCAGTAATTCACCAAAATGACAAACACAAAGGGAAAGAGGAGAGGCACCCAATACATGTTCTCTAGGCCTTTTAGAAAACATGGAGTTGTTCCTTTGGCCACATATATGCGAATCTACAAGGAAAAGTGATATTGTGGACATCAAGGGAATGGGT
>CAUYPK010077151.1:0-13842 GCA_963574355.1 Loris lydekkerianus
TTCTTTTTCCAATTCCATAAGATGGCTTGTGAGTTTGCTAATGCACTGTCTTACTGTTTTTCAGGTATAGGCATCTAAAGTGATAGATTTTTTTTCTCAAATCTGCTTTTTGCAGTATTCCACAGGTTTTGGTAGCTTGTGTCTTCATTGTTGTTATGCTCAAGGAAGTTAATGATTTCCTGTTTTATTTCTTCCTGCACCCATTTGTCATTCAACAGAAGGTTGTTTAATTTCCATTCCTTTGTTTGGGGTTGAACAGTTGTGTTAGAGTTGAGTTTAACCTTTAGTGCCTTATGGTCTGAGAAGATACAAGGTAAAATTTCAATTATTTGGATTATTTTGAGGTTTGTTTTGTGGCCTAGGATATGATCAATTTTGGAGAATGTTCCATGGGGTGATGAGAAGAATGTATATTCTTTATCTTTGGGATGGAGTGTTCTTTATGTGTCTATCAAGCACAGTTGTTCTAGGGTCTCATTTAAATCTCTTATATCTTTGTTTAATTTCTCTTTAGAGGATCTGTCCAGCACTGTAAGAGAAGTGTTAAAGTCCCCTGTCATTATGGTATTATCGGATATCATATTGCTCAGACTGAGTAAGGTCTGTTTCAAGAATCTGGGAACATTTAAGTTGGGTGCATAAATATTTAGAATTGAAACATCTTGTTGTATTTTTCTTTTGACCAACATAAAGTGACCATCTTTGTCTTTTTGACTTTAGTAGCTTTAAATCAACATATATCTGAAAATAAGATTGCAACTCCTCTTTTCTTCTGAATTCTATTTGCCTGAAAAATTGTCTTCCAACCCTTGACTTGGAGTTTTAATTTGTCTTTTGAAGCCAGGTGTGTTTCCTGCAGACAGCAAATGAATGACTTGTGTTTTTTAACCCAGTCAGCCAATCTATGTCTCTTCAGTGGGGAATTCAAGCTATCAACATTTTTTGAGATAATTGATAAGTGTGGTAGTTTTCTATTCATCTTATTTTATGAGAGTCCATTGCTTAGTTTTATCTTTTGCATCAGTGTTCAAGTTAGGTTCTATCCTTTAGTTTCTGAGTTCTTTGCTGTTGATCCATTGTGATGATCAGTGTGTAGAACATGTTGATGTATTTCCTGTAGAGCTGGTCTTGTTGTGGTGAATTTTCTCAGTGTTTGTATATCAGAAAATGATTTTGTTTCTCCATCAATTTTAAAACTTAGCTTAGCAGGATATAGAATTCTGGGCTGGAAATTGTTCTGTTTAAATAGACTAACGGTAGATGACCATTGTCTTCTTGTTTGGAAAATTTCATTAGAGAAGTCTTCAGTCACTCTGATAGATTTGCCCCTCTAGGTCAACTGGTGCTTACTCTTGGCAGCTTGAAGAATCTTTTCTTTTGTCTTGACTTTGGACAGGTTCATCACAGTGTGTCTTAATGTTGCTCAATTAGAATTGAGGTGACCTGGGGTCCAATAGCCCTCTGAAAGGAGTGTGTCAGAATCTTTGGTGATATTTGGGAAATTTTAATTTATAACATTCTCTAGTATGGCTTATATTTCTCTGGGGCATTCTTCTTGCCCTTCTGGGATTCCTATAACTCATATGTTTGAATGCTTCATAAAGTCCCATAATTCTATCAGTGAACATTCTGCTTTCTCTCTCTTCTTTTCTGCCTCTTAACTATCTGAGTCATCTCAAGATATTTGTCCTCTACCTCCAAGATTCTTTCTTCTGCATGGTTTAATCTGTTGTTGATACCTTCTATTGCAACTTTAAATTCCCTAGTTGACTGCTTTAGTTCCTTCAGCTCTGCTGTATCCTTTCTATGTTCTTCATATCGTTCATCCCTTATTTGATTCTGTTTTTAGATTTCCTTTTGGTTATTTTGCACTTCATCAGCAGTTTCCTTTATTCTTTCCATCATTTCCTTAATTGTTTTCATCTTGTGTATTCTAAATTCCCTTTATGTCATTCCTAACATTTCTTTATAGGTGGAATCCTCTGTAGTAGCTACCTCTCAGTCCCTTGGGGGGAAGGGGATCACCCTGGACTGGCTTTTCATGTTGCTAGGATTTTTCTGCTGATTTTTCCTCATGAGTGATTTCTTTTATCTGTTTCCTTGCCCTAATTTTCCTTTCACTTCCTATTGCTCTTTAAGTTGCCGTGCCTCTGAACTAGGGTTTCGAGGAGTTCTTTTGGTACAGGACCAGAAGGATGAGAAGATGGAAGAGCAGGAAGGGGGGGGGGGAAGAAAAGAAAAAAGAGAAATGAGAGGGGCTGGGTAAAAGGGAATAGTGACAAAAAGAAGAGAGGCACAGAAAGAGGGAGACAGAGCAATATAGGTGTACAGTAGTGTACTTTTACCCATCCTTAAAACCCCTCAACCTCTGGGGATACCAGGTTGGGTGGTTCCCTTGAGGTCAGCAGCTCTTTGTTAGCCTATTCAGACACAGTATCCCACCTCCACCCAGTAGAGAGAAAAGACAAAAATGCTATAAATCAAACCAAAACAAACAGAAAACTTTATGGTATAAATTTTGGGGAAAACCAAATAATATGGGTAGAAATGCTAGCAAAAATGAAGTTCTAATGGTTGAAAAAGTCAACAATGGGAATTATATGTAAACTAGAAAAATGAAGAAAGAAAATAAAAAGAAAATAAAAATATATGGGGAAAATTTGAAATTAAAAAACAAAACAATAACAACAACAAAATACAAAAACAAAAACAAAAATAAAGCAGTATATATATCCTGCTGAATATTGTTTGGGCAACAGGTGATCTTCTGGGGTATGAGATGTTAATCACAATGCTGATATGGCTGTACGTGATGGAGACTGGAGGCCTCTGCTGATTTCTCAAACCCCACAGGGTAGAACACCCAAATCTCTCCTCAGCCCTCTTAAAAGCCACTTTAAACTGCTAACCTTGGCTAAGCAGAAGCTTTCCCAGGAAAGCACTTGTTGCTGGGATCACTCTTGAAATGGTTATTCACTTGCCCTGTGTGCCAAAATCAGTCTCACTCTATACCCCTGAGGGCTAAGACTGTAAGGCATCTCAGTCCCTGCAGGCTTCTCAGTCACTAGATTACTTGCTCCCACCCAATTCTTACTCTGTGAACCTGAGGGCAGAAGTTGTTGGGGCAGTTCTCCCACAATGGCTCCACATAGCCCACAGCTGAACACTATTAGCTTCATCTGGCTCAGCAGCTCAGTCTGAAGCCCTAGACAACACTTAAAGTCCTCTGCACTCTTGCCCAAGTTCTCCCTCGGTAGTTCAACTGAGTGCCAAGTCCAAAAAAAACCCAAACAGCTCACAGGTAAGGTCTTTCCAGTTTGCAATCTCACTGCTACTGTACTTACAGCTGCCAGCGGGATTAACACAGCCGAATGAACACATGCAGTCACTTGCCAGTTTTCCACTGCCTTTGTCCTCGTCAAGGGATCCAGAAATCTCTTGCTGACTCCCTGTGTCCTCAAAGGGATGTTTATGGGCAGCTCCATTAGCCAGAGATGCCTGGAGTCTTGTCTCCCCAGACTCACCGTGCCCAGTTGCAAGGAAGCTGTTACTCAGCCGCCATTTTGCTCCTTCATAGATTACTGTATTTCTTCACACCATGTGTGTATGTGTGAACACATGAGTATTTGGGGCCTAATGTGGCCCCAAATGAGCCCTCTCCCCTCCTCCTCCTTCTCTCTTTTAACAAAAGTCCACAGAGGGCCTAGCTAGTCCCTCTCCAAAACTTTGCACCAAAAGACTTCAACCCACCAGAATCCTCAAATAAGCAGTGTAATCTACCTACCTACTACAGCCCCATATAAAAAGACAACTGCCCTTGACACCATTTTCAGCCTGTCCAAGTGGGTCTCTGTCCCTTTCTTTAAACCTGGCCTGAATCTCTCCAGGCCTTGTTTCTGGGTGCCACTGCAATGACTTTTCTGTCAGTGTACACAAACAAGTTACTCCCTGAGGCCTTGGTAGGGAAGGTAAGTTTCATGGCTAAGCCCTTGTAACAAAAGACAGATTACCAAGAGAAAATGAAATTTATTTCATTTAGGTTTTATATGGCATGGGAACTTTCATAAATGAAAACCCAAAGAAACAAGGAAACATGTATTTTTATACCAGTGTGACGGTAACAGTCGAGAGGAACTCGAATAGGCCTGTCTGTTCACATTCTTATTGGCATGCCTTGTCTCTGGCTCCTTTTCTCTGGATATAGGGAGGGCACCCTTGAGTGAGTATCTTCAGACCTGGCTCAGGGAAGGTCAGGAAATCCTTCCTAGCTTTTATGAACTGCTCTGAGAAGGAGAAGAGGAAAGGCAATGGTGACTGGCCTCTCTTCTATTTTCTCCAATACCAAGGTATTATATCTTGGGGTATCTGCCAAGGTACTATATCCTGGATTACCACCCTGAACTCCATCACCTTCTCCCAGCTTTTAGCCAAAACATTTTATATGGTATGTTATAACCTATTCTCAGCTCTGTTTGGGGAATTAATGGTTGGACCCATGTCCAGGCTTTGGGCCACACATGATGGAGAGATTAAAAGTCATCTGGGAAGCTTAGTTCTGAGTTAGACTGAAGTAAAGTCTAGAAGAATTCAGTTGAGAACCAGGTCCACATGTAGGCCACAAGGACAGGAGAAAATGGGATCCATTTGTGAAAATAAAGCCATGCTCCAGGGACTCCTTGGAATATGTGGGGGAGAGTTGCTGGGCCAAGTAAAATTGGGTGGGGAGGACTTACTCATAGACTTTATTAAATAACTCATTAGTGAATGAGGGAGCTAATGACTGCTTTGAAGAGCATGTAAGAAATGAAGGTATTTATGTAACAAAAAATATATTTTTTGTTAAAGATTGCTGTAAGGTTACTATGTTAAATATAAATCAGTTTGATATCCAACAAATCATAAATCTCTTCAACTAGACAGAAATTACTCACATTACTAACCAACAAAAATCTACAAGTTAACAGATAACTTCATTAGATCTAGAAATTTTAATCTATGGCAAAAAATGAGATGAGCTAAATCTATTCTTCTAAGCAATCCTTGGAGTCCTTTACCCCCATATGATATTAAAAGAATATGCTACTCTCCTTTTTGACTTAATTACACATTTTGGATAAATTTCCTGACATTATTTATGCATAAACAGAGATATGACTTTGACAGCTTCTCCAAAAGTCTGCGTGCCAGCTATGTTAGAAGCCACCTAAAGCTGTGTTCTGGCTTGAGGTCCAGGCCACCTTCTATCGCCCACATGATTAATCTTAGACTTTTCCAGTTACTTGGCTTCTACCAAGTTCATTCAATGATAAGTCCCAGCTTTATGCCTATTATGTTAGTTAGACAAGGACTAGGTATCTTAACTTTGACCTTAAATAAATCCACAGGCAATGACTTTAATATAACTGTTTTGGGGCATTTTACACTCTCTAGACCACTTCTCTATTATCTATAAATAATAAGATGGATGACATCATATGTGAATAGAGGAAGTTTAAAAAGTTGTACATATTATAAAATATGTATTTTGTATGATGCATAGAGAGATATAGCTGTATCAGCTGATTGGTGGATTGCTCTGTCTATATAAAATAATCTGTGCCCATGTGAAAAGTTCAGAAGGTTAAAAGTTGGACCTAGATGAAAGAACAGAATTCAAGTTTGTATTCAATTAAATGAGACATATAATGGAGCAGTAGAAGATGCCAGGGCAGTGCTGCCAACTGTGCATGTTACTGCCAACTACTCCCAAGACCATTTCTTTGACCATACTGGAGATTTCAAAACTCCTTTTAATAAACTCAATTAGTAAACATGCTTGAATACATTTTCTGCCAGTTGAGCTGGACCTTTTTTTTTTTTTTTCAATTAAAAATGCTGATTGCTATAAAAGATAATGGAAGGACTTGAATTTGTGCCTGTAGCACTCCACTTACAGATCTACTAGGGAATTGAAAAGTGGGTGTAACAGGAGAGTAAATATAAAGAAGAGAAAGAAATAGAAAGATTTCAGAAATCGAGAGAGAGAGAGAAAGAGAGAGAGATTGATTCTCCAACAGTATATAACAACACGGTTTGTCAGGCTGAGAAAAGAGCAAGCCACTCTGATAACCCCCTATGAATTTATTAGGAAGCCAAGTCAAATGAACTTTCTTCTTTCTTTGATTTATTTAAATAACAACATACCTATATGAACTTGATCAAAGTAATTAGCAAGTTGATCATATTGAAAGTAAAACACTTTTACTATTTTCTCTCAGTAGAAAAAGTGCAGTAGAAGAAATAAGAATTTCATAGTAGTTATAATTATGTGATTTCCAAGGCTTTGGAAAGGGTTTGATGCTAATTGTCCTGATTTGATTACCATACCTTATATGTATCACTATGTACCTCATGAATATGTACAATTATTATTTGTCAATTTAAAGAAAAAAAATTTTTTGGAGACAGAGTCTCACTTTGTCGCCCTCAGTAGAGAGCTGTGGTGTCATAGCTCACAGCAACCTCAAACCCTTGGGCTCAAAAGATTCCCTTGTTTCAGCCTCCTGAGTAGCTGGGACTACAGATGTCCACCACAACATCTGGCTATTTTTTAGAGATGGGGACTTGAACTTACTCAGTTTGGTCCCAAACCACCTGTGAGCTCAGGAAATCCACCCCCCTTGGTCTCCCAGAGTGCTAAGATTACAGGCGTGAGCCACTGTACCCGGCCCAATGTAAAGACATTTTAAAAAATCACACGATATACCATAAATGTACACAAGATTTTTAATTAAAAACAATATTAGGTTCAGTGCCTGTAGCTCAGTGAATAGGGCTCCAGCCACATAAACCCGGGCTAGCAAGTTTTAACCCAGCCCAGGCCAGTCAAAAAACAATGACAACTACAACAACGACAAAAAAATAGCTGGGCATTGTGGCAGAGGCCTGTGGTCCCAGCTACTTGGGAGGCTGAGGAAAGAGAATCTTCAGCCTAAGAGTTTGAGGTTGCTGTGAGCTGTGACACCACAGCACTCTACCAAGGGTGACTTAATAAGACTCTGTTTCAAAAAAAAAAAAAAAGCAAAACAATATTAATTAAAAAATAAAAAGGGTTTGAAGTTACTTGCAACAAAAGATGTCTACAGTAGCAATGAGTCTGTAGGAAGGAAGAGAGAGTCATGCTCCCCATAGAAATCAGAACTACTTCTTTGGCTATATATTAACTTGAGCTATTAATTATGACAAATTTGAAGCAATTTTATTTTATTTTTTTTGAGACGGAGCCTCAAGCTGTCGCCCCAGGTAGAGTGCCCTGGCATCATAGCTCACAGCAACTTCTGACTCCTGGGCTCAAGAGATTCTCCTGCCTCCACCTCCCAAGTAGCTGGGACTACGGGCCCCCTCCACAATGCTCGGCTATTGTTTTGGTTGCAGCCATCATTGTTGTTAGCGGGCCCGGGCTGGACTCAAAACCACTAGCTCAAGTGTATGTGGCTGGCGCCTTAGCCACTTGAGTCACAAACGCCAAGCCTGAAGCAATTTTTCTAATGACATGAAAATAATGCTTGTATAATGCTATGTTTTAAAAAAAGGGCCAAACAAAATTGCATGCATAGTATGATCTCAACTGGGTAAAAAACTACACGAGAAAACTCACAAGACATCTATTAAAATATTAAAATGATTAACTTTCAGTTGTGAAATTATATACATACAAAACAAATATTATTCTTGTAATTAAAATTCAAAAAGAGGCTTTGGGTATTCTGGTAGGAGAGAATATATAAAATGTCTTAATACATAATCGCTGTGTAAGTTTGAGAAAGAGGAGGCAGTTTTTCTGGAATTAAATTCTTTGAGAATTTTTTTCATGTGTAATTTTATAACAAGGAAGTATCATCTCCTGTGTCTCCTGAGGCATAGATTTATACTTATATTAGAAGTATAATTCATGTTTTTCTTGTAATGGCCTTTTATTAAAACCAAGGGCATAATTTTAAAAATGAAGTCAGTGAAGGTTAACTCTGGGAGGAATCACACTGCAATAAATAGGTAGATTCGGGGCAGCTAAACTGATCCAAAAATAGATCTTAGACAATAATTGACTTAACCAAGGTCATAGAATATGTTAATAGCAAAGCCAAAATCAGACCTCATGTCTCTTGATTTTTCAGTCCAATAATCCTACCCATCTGCCTGCCTTGTACACAAAGAAGAAATGTGCTGTGTCATGTCCTACAATCTCTGCCATCGCTGCCTTGAGTCCCTCACCCCCAAAACATCCTGAAAATATGTACCCACCCAATTTTTTTTTTATCTGTTTACATCAAAAGAATTTTTTACATCAAATCCTATTTTTTGTGTGTGTGTGTGTGTGTATGAGAGAGAGAGAAAAAGAGAGAGAGACTTAGACTGACAAAGGCTTGCAGAGATTAAGCCGTGTTCTATACTCAAATTTTATCCACAAGAGACCAAACTATAAACATGTGCCCTTCAATGAGTCGATGATTAATGAAGAGAAATTATGGTGTAACTGATGGGAAATTTACAAGATGCTTTTAATATAATTAAAAATAATGTCCCTCTTGACCTTTAACTCTTTTCCAAGTCTAGTGTTGGCTTCTTTCCAGAACTAACACACTTCGTTCAGCAAGGAGAGAACATATTGAAAGAAAAAGAAGAATTCTTTCCATCTTTAAATTCATAATTTTTTGACCAGTGTGTCGTGTGTAAAATTTAATATTAGTTTATTATATTGTGAAAGAATCACTGGGTGACTGTACTAATATTTTCATAATATCATGGAATGTTTTCAAGCAGAAGAAACACACAGGTCCATCTAAACTTGCCTCATTTTACAGATTAGAAAGCTGAATCTAGAGAGGAAAGAAAATAAATTTTCAGCATCTATTATATGTCAAACTGTGTAGCAGCTCCTAAGGTGTTAAAAATTAAAAGTCTTGGGGCGGCGCCTGTAGCTCAAAGGAGTACGACACCGGCCCCATGTGCCGGAGGTGGCAGGTTCAAACCCAGCCCCAGCCAAAAACTGAAAAAAAAAAAAAAAAAAAAAGAAAGAAAAAAGAAAAAAAAGAAAATCAAAAGCCTTGGTTTGTAGCTACAAGAAATTACAAACTATGAGGGGGTGTAGCATGTATTAATAAACATTAATCTATTGTAGCATATGCCACATTCTATAATAGTTATGTTACTAAAATTACAAAAGATGAGAGGATGGTGACAATTGCTTGGCTGGTCAGAAAAACTTTTCTAGGAGGGTTAATGTTTTATCTGGGTCTTGAAAGATGAGCAGGAATATACTACGTTTTAAAAGAATGGAGGAAGATTTAAGGCAGAGAAAAATGAATGGCACAGAATAAGCATACGGTGTGTGTTTACTTGGAGGATGCCAAGGACTGGCTTAATATTTAGAATGATTGAAGATGAGATTGGATAAATGAGCTCTAATGTGGTTGGAAAAGGCTTTGTAGAGCTAGTTAAGTTGCATACACTTTATTTAACAGGTAATGGGGAGCCGATGCATAATGTTAAGTAGGGAAATAACATTTTACCTTTTGATTCTAGTGAAAGTACTTTCCTTTATGAGGTTAGAATTGGCAAAACCTTAAGATAGTAGTGGTGTTATCAACAAGGAGCTGTGTAAATGGCACAGGTAGTGGTGCAATCAAAAAGGGACTGTGCACATGAGGCAGGTAGTGGAGTGATTAACAAGGGGCTGTGTGCATTGGACAGGTAGTGGTGTGATCAACAAGGGCTGTGTGCATTGGGGCTGGTAGTGGTGTGATCAACAAGAGCTGTGTGCATTGGAGCAGGTAGTGGTACGATCCACAAGAGGCTGTGTGCCTTGGGCAGGGAGTGGTCTGATCAACAAGGGCTGTGTGCATTGAGGCAAGCTGTGGGGCACAGTGAGCCTTAGTATCAGGAAGTCTGTGTACAGACCTTCAGCATTTCAGCTCTTTCTTGTAGAAACCCCAGCACTTCTGGGAGAGAACTCAGAAATGTCATGTAGTTAGCTAAAAGTTTCCAGGTTCTGTTCACCATGCCATACTGGCCGGAGAATTTAAAGCATGAAGAGATTATTTAAAAAATAAATAAATAAAATACATATATATATATATATATATATATATGGATCATATATATATATATGTATATATATATGGATCATATATACATATGGATCATATATACATATGGATCATAGAGCTTATTGCATTAAGCTCAAAAGAAAAGTCTAAGATGATATTACTTATGTTAGAGTCTTTAAGAAGGTGACAGTTAAAAGTAAGGAAAGAGAAAGTAGAAGTGTAAGTGCAGAAGCCTGGGGCATGTCATAGTGACGCGATGGCTCCAGGAGTGAGCTGTATAAGAGGATTTGACAGAATTATTGATGTGGGAGAAAGAAATGGAGAGCATGCTGTTGTGGAAATCACAGTAGTTATGACCCTTCCAGCTTCAGTTAACAGGAAAACCAACTCAAAACAACTGTAATGAGAAAGTAAATGTGTCTGCTCTGGGACAAAATACTCCAGAGGTACATAGGACAGAGAACAGGTGTTATAATTATAGATCCACCTCCATTTCCTTCTGATTCTTCCAGAAATGCTCTCCTCTGGGTTCAGGGTCTGTTCCTAGGCTGTTGCGGAAGTGGCTACAGCAGTTCTGGAATTCCCACCCATGTACAACCAAGGCCTCTCTTCCAGGGGCTCCTTCTCAAGTGTGAGGAAGCTTCTCCCCAACATTCCTCTCCCCCAGTTTCCATGACCTTTTTCTTTCACAGCATACCTCTTTGGAACCACTCCTCTGGCTAGTGGAATTCCAATGCCCGTTGCTTTAGGCCTGGATTTCTGAGCTGATCACTGTCAGAGAAAGTAGGATGGGAGGGGAACCTCGGAAGGAGGGGACGCTTTGATCCCTCTTTTGATTCACAAAGTACAAGACTGCTAATCAAAGAAGCTGAGGTAGAATAGGTGTCAGGTGGGACAGAGTAGGCTACAAAAGTCAAAGGGGGAGAATTTCCAGAATAAAAAGGTGATCACTCACACCAAAAATTATAGTTGGGATTAAGTAGCTTAGGTGTTACAAAGGGATGATTAAATCTGCCCATTACTGAGCTAGGTGGCAATTTGTGATCCTTGGGTGAGACCTTTCAGAGAAGCACTGAGGCGGCTCTTGCAGAACATTCTTGAAGAAGTCTAGTGGCAAAGAGAAGAAGAGCGAGAAGGGATGTTCTATCAGTTGCAATTCAATGGAGCCTGAAAATTTATATGAAAATATCATATCAACTCATTCCTTCATGGGGAGGAAGGAGGATAATGAATCTTACATGTGGAAAGAGTTTGACAAGTTTGTAACCAAAAGGAGGAAGATGGAAGTAAAGAGTGATAAGTGGACATGACATGGTGAAAGGGACCATACAAAAGTGAGAGAGAGGGTCTCCATCATCCTTTCATCCCAAGGCCAGATCATACCATGTTTCGGGGATGCTTTGTTTAGTTCCCTGGCTGTGATGAAAAATTGACACATTTTATTTACAAGGACAGCCTTAGCAAAATTATATGCACTTTGTAATTGTACCATAATTACATTAAAAGGCAAGCTAGTTTTCCTCAGTCAGTGGTCAACCACTCAGAAGACTGGTATAGAGACAGCAGCAGAGTGTGTTCAGGCAATGCCATGCCCTAGCCTGCAGTGGTTCTCAACCTTCCTAATGCTGTGACCCTTTAATACAGTTCCTCATGATGTTGTGACCCCAAACCATAAAAGTATTTTTGTTGCTAATTCATAACTGTAATTTTGCTACTGTTATGAATCGTAATGTAAATATCTGATATGCAGGATGTGTTTTCCAATGGTCCAAAGGGGTCGCCACCTACAGGTTGAGAACTGCTGCTAGAGTTTCCAGATTTCCAAAGGCCAGTCAAAGCACAAAACAAGGTCAGCAGACATTTTAATGTTATTAATTCTGTAATGATAATAATAACAATAACATCCAAGCCTCATGTGGCTCTTAGGATATCTTTCAGTTTTCAGGGAAAGTAATTCTAGTAATGGTTTCCATTTCATTTTCATTTGTATAGCACTTTATACAATTCTTTCAATTTTCTCCTCAAGTCATTAATAATCCCATCAATTAAGAAGAGGTGATAGGACAGTGCCTACGGTTCAGTGGGTAGGGTGCCTGCCCTATATACTGAGGGTGGCGAGTTCAGACTCAACCCCAGCCAAACTGCAACAAAAAAATAGCCAGGCATTGTGGTGGGTGCCTGTAGTCCCAACTACTCAGAAGCCTGAGGCAAGAGAATTGCCTAAGCCCAGGAGCTGGAGGTTCCTGTGAGCTGTGACACCACAGCACTCTACTGAGGGTGACAAAGCGAGACTCTGTCTCTAAAAAAAAAAAAAAAAAGAAGAGGTGATATTCTTTTTAATTCTTAGATGGGAAAACAGAGTCCTGGGAGAGTTGCTAAGTGATTAGCTAAAAGTTACCAGGTATCCTGGACAGCGACTTTGCATCTGGTTGCAGCTGTTCCACAGTAAATGGAGAGACAGCAGGATGTGCAGACTGGGGCTCAAGAGAATATTGTGTTGGGGCAAAATGAAACTGAGAGAGGTGAATGCTTGGGTAGATTTTCACTCAGAATGGACCAAACACAGTAGGGACAGAAAAAAACTCACAAGGTAAATAGACTAATGATTCCCCTAGGTTCAGGCTCAGGAAGAAATGTATAGAAATTCATTGCTTAAATTGCCATGATCTTAAAGATCATCGTAATACACTCTCTCTTTTTATCAGCAGGATAGCAAGGCTCCCAGAATTGCTGCTTGGATAAGAGACAAAAATCTTTTTTTTTTTTTTTTTTTTAAATTTATTATTAAATCATAGCTGCGTACATTAATGCAATCATGGGGCATCATACACTGGTTTTATATACCATTTGACATATTTTCATCACACTGGTTAACATAGCCTTCCTGGAATTTTCTTAGTTATTGTGTCAAGACATTTATATTCTACATTTAGTTTCCCATGTACCCTTGTAAGATGCACCGTAGGTGTGATTCCACTAATTACTCTCCCCCCCCTCCTCTCTCCTCCCTGCCCTCTCTCCTTTCCCATATTCTTAGGTTATACTTGGGTTATAGCTTTCATATGAAAGCCATAAATTAGTTTCATAATAGGGCTGAGTACATTGGATACTTTTTCTTCCATTCTTGAGATACCTTACTAAGAAGAATATGTTCCAACTCCATCCATGTAAACATGAAAGAGGTAATGTCCTTCTTTAAGGGCTGCATAATATTCCATGTTGTACATATACCACAATTTATGAATCCATTCATGGATTGATGGGCACTTGGGCTTTTTCCATGACTTAGCAATTATGAATTGGGCTGCAATAAACATTCTGGTACAAATATCTTTGTTATAATGTGATTTTTGGTCTTCTGGGTATATATCTAGTAGAGGAATTGTAGGATTGAATGGCAGGTCTATTTTTAGATCTCTAAGTGTTCTCCAAACATCTTTCCAAAAGCAATGTATTACTTTGCATTCCCACCAGCAGGGTAGAAGTGTTCCCTTTTCTCCACATCCACACCAACATCTCTGGTCTTGGGATTTTGTGATAAGGGCTAATCTTGCTGGAGTTAGATGATATCTCAAAGTAGTTTTGATTTGCATTTCTCTGATGATTAAGACAAGGGACTTGAAGAGAAATTTCTCTGAAGAGGAGACAAAAATCTTACCTATGCACCCAGAGAGTCCTAGCCTGGTGCTCTCCACCATCCTAAAGTCATAGAGAAAGAGCATGAAGCAGGCGTAGAAATAAGTATAGAAAAACAAGT
>CAUYPK010077152.1:0-11412 GCA_963574355.1 Loris lydekkerianus
CAGACAGGCGGACCCCTCAGAATGTGTGACGTCAGCAGACAGACCCCTCAGAATGTGTGACGTCAGCAGACAGACCCCTCAGAATGTGTGACGTCAGCAGACAGACCCCTCAGAATGTGTGACGTCAGCAGACAGGCGAACCCCTCAGAATGTGTTACGTCAGCAGACAGGCGGACCCCTCAGAATGTGTGACGTCAGCAGACAGGCCCTCAGAATGGTCCCAGGGCCACTATTCACAGAACTTCCTGTGATGGGCTCAGGAGAACATTCTAGAGCTGCCTTGTCCACAGCACCTGAAATGTGGCCAGTGTAACTGAGGATCAGAATTTTTCATTTAAATTCAAAGTCTAAAAGGACAGGGAAATGGAACATGGAGGCACCTCCATCTCCTACCAAGGTACAGCCAGGGTAGCCCCCCAGGGCCAAAGTCAGTGGCCAAGACTAGACCTGAGAGGGAAGCAGAGTTCTAGCGACACCAGCCCCTTCCACACGCCACGTGGGCCAGTGTCCACCTTGCTGGCCATTGGGTGCCGGCCCTGCATGGTGGAGTGGGCAGGGCAACCCCAGGGGAGGCAGAGAGGAGGCTGTGTTCACTCGGAGACCATACCACCTGTGCAGATGTTATCCGGGCACACAACAGGCTGGGGCTCCCTGGGGTCAGGATGCGACTCCGCTCCCTGTTCTCTGTGGTCAGGGCTACGGGCCAGTCCCCCTGTTTGTCACGTGGCTAACTATAGTGGCCAGTGGCACCACTGGTATGTGTGCAGCCTTGGAAGGAACCTGGCACCCCGTAGCTTTGAAGTCCCCAGGATGTGACTCCTTAGGAGGGCAAAGGACAGGATTCTCCATGCCAAGACCCAGCTGTGAAGCCACTGGCTCAGGCCGGGGACCTGGACCAAGTCATCAGTGGACCCACCCCAATCTCAAAGTCCCCACCACCCATGCCGCTTGTGGGGCCCACTGAATCCTCACCACATCCTGCAGGTGCGGGGATAGTCCTCATTCCTGGAGCTCACACCAGCCGGCAGCACAAATGGCTGCCCCGGCCCAGACTGGACAGGTTGCTCAGCAGCGGCTGCCACGTCTGCAGGCTTCCCACTGTCCTCGGCAGGTACCCCACCCAGCCCCCTGCTGGGTGGCTGCAACTCCCTGGAGCCCTGCTGGCTCCGGCTCCCGCTGCCTGCCTCTCGCCCGTCCTCTTGCTGTTCCTGGCGCAACCGCTCGCGGACCTCCAGGACGATGCGTGAGAGCTCATTGAAGTCCCGCAGGCTCTCGGCATCAGGCAGCTGGATCCGGTGCCTCAGGTCGATCTCCACCGTCTGCTGCCCAGCAGGGATGTTAGGGTCCCCCTGTGGGGGCAGGCAGCAGTCAGCAGGGCCTGGGACAGAACAGCAGCCTCTGCACAGTGTCCATCCCAGACTCTGCCTCTCACCTCAGCAGCAACCCCTGCGGAGCAGCTGCATCTCAGAAGCCCCTGGAAGCAGCACCTGGAGCAGGTGGCCTGACAGGGTGGGGAGCACCCCCTGCACCACATAGGGCCCTGGTCCCAGGAGGGCCAGGGAGGCAGCTCTGCTCCTGCAGGACACATTAGTGGCACCTGCTGGGAAGTCCCCACCAGAACGGCAAGGACCCATAAATCCAGCACTCTGGGAGGCCGAGGCGAGTGGATTGCTTGAGCTCATAGATTCAAGACCAGCTGGAGCCAGAGAAAAATCTGGTTTTTAAAAATAGCTGGGTGTTGTGGCAGGTGCCTGTACTCCCAGCTACTCGGGAGGCTAAGGCAAGGGAATCGTGTGAGCCCAAGTATTTGAGGTTGCTGTGAACAATGACGCCGTGGTACTCTACTGAGGGTGACAAAGTGAGACTCTGTCTCAAATTTAAAAAAAAAGAACGATAAGGACAACAGGGCAGGGTAGGGTGAGTGGTGGCCCCGTGGTGGGCAGTGAGCACCTGTTCACAGCAGCCCCGTTCAGACACAGGAGGGGGCTTCATTCTGGGCTGAGTGCTGCTGGACCCAGGGCAGGGTTCCCCGGCGGCCACATGTTGGTGTTGCCCAGGCACTTGGCAGTCCCTCAATTAACTCAGCTCTCCATAGAGCTGAGCCCCACAAGGTGGCACTCACTGTGATCTTGGTGCCCCTGGCACGCCAGCCGTGGAAGCTGAGCATGACAATCTCTAGACCGTGGCTGCCGTAGGTACCCTTGAAGAGGCCGGGCTTGATGAGGTCATCAGGTCCAGGGGGCGGCAGGTAGATGCGGCGGTAGGTCAGGCAGTTGCTAAGGGGGGAGGGGTAGCATCAGCATGGGAGGCCATGGGGAGAGGTGGGTCCCCCAGGCTGAGCTGCTACAGGGGACAGAGGTGGCTTGGGCCAGGCCAGGCCAGGCCAGGCCTCAGG
The DNA here is from genome assembly GCA_963574355.1 of Loris lydekkerianus. NCBI lineage: Eukaryota > Metazoa > Chordata > Mammalia > Primates > Lorisidae > Loris > Loris lydekkerianus. The sequence continues at coordinate 2,396 of CAUYPK010077152.1, forward strand.
TCCCCTCCCCCACCAACCTGCTGCACAGCGCACAGGTGCACCGTCTGCTTCTAGGGAAAAGAGTACACGTCCCCAGGCAAGGGGTGCTGCACAGGGCTCAGAAGTGGATAGTGGCGAGCCAGACCTCCCAAAGCTGGCACTGCTCTTGACATGGGTGGTCCTGGCTCTCCAGGGCAGGGGACACTTACTCGTACTGGCTGGTGTAGATGAACTTCATCAGGATCAGCTCCTGCATGTGTTCGTGGAAGATGTCCTCCAGTGTGCGCCCCCACTCCTCCCGCAGCCACGTCCGGAATTCCTTCAAAAGAACACACAGGTCATGAAACCACCCAATCATCACGTCCACGTGTGTCAGGATGCACCTCTGATGGCGCCGGGCCATCAAGAGAAAGGGGAGCCATGTGTGTATGCACAGTGTCAGGGGAAAGCACAGGTGCGAGACCCTGCCTTCCCAGGGTGAGAAGGAAGGGCAAGGCCCCCTCCTGGAGGCAGAGCCGCACCTATCTGCCTTTATACAAAGTGCTTTCAGAGTTATGCCGTGTGTTCAGTGACAGGAGCTTCTGCGAACGCCACATCCCCAAAGCTCAGCCTGGCCCCGCACCGCAAAGCAAAGGCCTGGCAGCGTCTGCACCAGGGAGGCTGCAGCAAGAGAGGCTGGACAGGCACCAGAGTCCCTGCCGGTCATGCCCCTTGCCAAAGGGATGCAGGCCACCCTGACAAGATGGACAGGACAGAGCAGTCCAGAAGGCACCAGCGGGACAGGCTAGGGCAGGGAGCCACCACATCTCAGAGCTTCAGAACACAAGGTTCTTCCTCGCAACTTCTGGCCAAGCCAGACAGTGGTACTGTGTCACACAGGCAACCCAAGGCTCTGTCCAGAGGTGACACTATCAGATGTAACCACAAGCCACACCTCCCTCAAGGAGCAGGGGCGGAGACGCCACTGACCTTAGAAGAAAAGCAGGAATGCTGGTGGGGACGACGTCAGTGCTGGTGGGGATACTACCTGCTTCACCCTCAAAAACACACCAGGCCAAGGCTTCACCAGGGGATGCTGCCTGCTTAATTTCACCCTACTCAGGTGCTATTGTTCAAAGTTCATGTGTTAAAGACCTGAGCCCCAGTGCAATGGTGCTGGGAGTGAAGGCCTTTAAGAAGAGTCCAGGTCACAGGGCTCTGCACTCACCGATTCATGCCCTTATCATGTGTGGGTTCATTATAAAAGGACGAGGAGGGCCCCTCTGTGTGTGTGTGTCTCTCTCTCTATCATCTGCTCCTGCCCTCCCACATTCTGCCATGGGATGATACAGCAAGAAGGCCCTTGCCAGATGCTGACCTCTCAATCTTAGATTTCCCAGTCACCACAACTATGAGGAAATCAGTTTACATTCTTTATAAATTGCCTGGTCTGTAGCATTTTGGTGCAACACAAAACAGACTAAGACAAAAAAAGCTTCCCAGTTCTCAGGCTAAGCTAGCAAAATACTGCTACTAAAGTCAAAGACAGCACAAAAAATACTAGACCACATTCATTCATGCAAAGACCCAAAATAACAACAAACACATCCAGCAGCACAGCGTTAACATACCACAAATAAATGAGACTTCTCCCCCAGACTTCACAGTGGCTCAATGTTAGAAATCAATTAATATAAGTCATCACATCACTAGATCAGGGGGACAAAAAAAAAAAAAAAATCACCTCATGGTTTCCACAGAATATTTTTAAAAATCGGGTAAATTTAGAATCTATTCTCAAAACATAACATGAAGTCTCCTTAATGAAACATAAGAGGATAAATCTGTCCCTGACATCACAAAGTGTGTATCTGGCCTCCAAGCCATTCTGATGCCTGACAGCCGACACCCAGACACCAAGGCGAGGGGCAGGGCACGGGCGCCACCGCTGTGAATGGGACTCTGCAGGGACCAACGCACACACACACAGTCACAAGAGGAGCTAAAAATTGGAAAGGGAGATGTAAATACCATTATTTGCAGATTACTACTACCCTGGAAAACTGAAGGTAATTGCCTGAAGAATGATTACAAGGGAAAGAGAATTCAGTGAGACAAGTGGGCACAAAATCAGCCCCCAGCCACTTCCACATATAAAATCACCAGGTGGGGGGTGGCGCCTGTGGCTCAGTGAGTAGGGCGCCCGCCCCATATACTGAGGGTGGCGCGTTTGAACCCGGCCCAGGACAAACTGCAACAACAACAAAAAAATAAATAAAAATAGCCGGGTGTTGTGGCAGGCGCCTGTAGTCCCAGCTACTCAGGAGGCTGAGGCAAGAGAATCATCTAAGCCCAAGAGCTGAAGGTTGCTGTGGTGCCACAGCACTCTACCAAGCGCGACAAAGTAAGACTCTGTCTCTCAAAAAAAAAAAAAAAAAAAAAAAAATCACCAGGTGGGAGATAAAATCAGAGGCAAGAGCCCACTGGTAACAGCAACTGAAGAACAAACCAGAGTCTGCTCTGTGACAGACGGGCAGGTCTCCCTTAAGGAAATACAAGGTCTGAGCAGGTGGGGCACAGGGGTTCAGATGAGAGCCCCATAGCACACACTGTCGGCTCCCTAGACACGGCTTTTGTAAGTGTGACAGGATTCCAACTGAGACAGGAGACACAAGAGGACACTTCTGGGAAGCTGACAGTTCTGGGAGGAGATGAGCCCAGGGAGCTCTGAAACACAGGAGGAGGCAGGCGTCCTCGTCCCCCAGTGTGACTCCAGTGACTGATGGACCGGCAATGCCAGGACTGCGTGGGGCCTGCACGTGGACAGACCATCCTGGGTCAGGACATCACGTCTGAACACAAACCAAGCAATCCTCTTGGCCAGGCCTCCCGAAGTGCTGGGCATGAGCCACCACACCCGGCCAGGAAAGGATTTCTAAAATGACCCTAAACTAAGACTGTAATGGAAATGATACATCTGATACAAAAATTAAAACTTAGCAAGTTCCATGGAATTCAAAACAGTAAATAAGGTTAAAAAAACACAACAAACTGCAACTCATATCTGGAAGGGTTCATTTTCCCAGTAAAGGAAAGGCTAATTCTAGAGTTCAGTTACAAACATACCAACACCTCACAGAAAGAAAAACATTCACAGTTCACAACAAAGGAGCCACAGGAGCTCGAGCCTCACTCTGCATAAAAGAAACATAAATTAACCACCAATGTCAAGATTACAACAAAGCGTTTATTCTCACTGTAACTCTTGGGTTTTTCTAGTTTTCACAAGGAGTGTGTGTTGTTTCACTTACCATCAGAAAAAATACTATTCCATTTCAAAATCAGGAAATACATGCCTTTCTTTCAGGTCTCAACAGCAGAAGAGTTTCTATTGTTGGAAAATATGTTGACATTTTTCACTTAAATGTGAACTGCAGCAATCACTCACACACTGCATGTGAGGTATGACAGTTCAGTTGGAGAATCCATCCTCATTATCACTACCTTAAAGTTAGCCCGTTGGCAAAATTTGGCAATGAGGCATGTAGCACCTTTTCCAAGATGAGTTTGCCAACTTAACTGTCCAGCTTCACATATGACCACATTGAAAATCAAATTTTAAATGGCAGGGTTACAACTGAAAAAGCATTTCCATTCTTCATCATCTCCACCATCTCCACATGTCACCTATTCAGGAAAACAGGTAACTCGTTTCCCTTCAAAGGATCCCAAGAGGCACATGCATCCTGTTCATCTTAGCTCTCCCTGCAGTCTCTGGCTAATGAAGAAACCAGCAGAAAATCAGAAACAGGCTAGGAAGGTGTACCGAACAAGTCAACACAAGCTACAATGAGCACCCTCTATTTAACAGAGGCAAATTCTTTTTAAAAACATTCAGAAACAGGAGGATGACTTGGACCCTCAGAAAACTTAAACTCCAGGAGGGTATGAACATACTCAGGCAGACACCAGGAAACCCAACGCACAGGCTCAGCCACTACGCTGCCAGGGCTGGACGCTTCTGCTGGCCTGCTCCAAGCCCCGATCTCCCTGTAGCTCTCATCAGAGAAGCGGCCCCAGCAAAGCTCTGCAGCAAACGTTCCTGGCAAAGGGTCAAGAAGTACCAACTCCCGTCTGCCACATACACACATCCACTTGGTGCTGTCCCTAAACTGCGCATTGGAGGCCTTTCCTGTACTGACGACATCAGGCTGGGCCTTGGGAACCGGCCGTGCTGCAGAAGGCACACTGACCATTTCAACCCTTTGGACCCGAGCGTCTCTTTGCCCACAGAGGCGGCGGCCAGGTCAGCGCAGCATGGTGAACAGGGGAAGGCACGTCTGTCTTCACGAGGACCTGCCTCCCCCAGGCCCTGCTCACCTCCTGCCTCCCACCAGACATCCTGTGGTGGTCCGTCTGGTTGCACTTGGTGGAGAACTCGTCCTTCTTCACAATCTTGAATGTTCACAGTAGAAGAACAAAAGAAGGCAAGTGGTTAGTCACAGCCGCACCCCAGCCCACAGTATAGCCACGATTAGGCCTCCCCACCTCTGTCCACAGACAACTAAGATGGCACCAAAATGGAGCCGTCCAGCATGGCCCAGGAGCACCCTGTGTGCACACTTCCTGCCGGGGTTGGGGGGCAGCCACACGTCCCAGAGAGGTGTCTGGTCTTCTCAGGGGGACTCAAGAATGGCAAAGGGGGCTGTGTCTCGCACAGTGTGTGGATGACACGTGTGCTCCCTGGGGCGGCCAACCCTGCCAGGGAGCAGAGCACTCTATCCCAAGCTGAGCTTCTATAGACAAGCGAAGGCGGCAGAGAAGAGGCGGAGCTGTGAAGAGCAGCGGCTCTAAGTGAACACAGAAGGGACAGAGGCCCAGGAGGGGTCTGACGAGCTCCGTCACTCCAAGGCGGCCCAGCGAATGCCCGGCAGACCCTCCCTCCCCTTTCCACCCGTCATGGGCACGGGTCCACAGCACAGCCAGCTGGCACCACACAGGATGGCACAGGGTCACAGAGGCGCAGCTCTCACGTACCTGGATGTGGCCATTGTGGGGCCCTTTGTGGCCGTACATACACTCCACTGTGGCAGACTTCCGCTCCAGCAAGTGGATTCTGAAGAGAGGCTTGAATCTCATGGGGTCATCCACGTGCGGGTCATGGGGGGGCAGGTACATCCAGCCGATGATGAACAGGCCATCCACCTGCAGGAGTTGTTGGGGTTCAGGCCGGCAGAGGGACAGCAGCCCCCTGTGCCATTCTGTCATGCAGCGTGTGGGCAGCAACCCCCCCCAGGTGCTGGTCAGGCTTGTCAATCAAACAGCAAGGCCTGAAACCCCCCTCCCAGCACATCAGCGCTAACTTCCGGTCTAACCTGGAGGAGGGAGCTGAGTCACACTAGGAGGCGAGCACACCCCAGAGGCCACTGACCTGACAGAGCAAGTAGAGGGGTCTCTTTCAGCAGGAAAGAGGCTCAAAGTAAATTCAACGTGAGGCCACCTCAGCCTGGTCTGCACAAGCTGAGGTCCACAGACAGCGGTGAGACAGCCTGGGAGACTCACACGGACAGGTGCCAGGGGACAGGGGTCAGTGCTGCCCTGGACAGGTGATGGTGGCACGGTGGGTGCCAGGGAATAGTGGTCTGTGATGGTGACATGGTGGGTGCCAGGGGACAGGGTCAGTGCAGCTCTAGACGGTGATGGTGACACGGTGAGTGCCAGGGGACAGGAATCAGTGTGGCTCTAGACTGGTGATGGTGACATGGTGGCCGTGCGCGTAAACACCCCATGTCTCAGAGCACCAAACAGGAAGGGACCAAATGCCACAGGCCTGGGATCGGCTTTAAAATGCTCCAACAGGAAAGCTTGGGGAGAGACAGACGCTGGGAGGGAGGCACCTGCTGCGAGCAGGAGCTGGGAGATGACACCTGCAGCAGCGTGTTCCCTGGCCTGTTGCCACATCTGTCAGGGTGCTGACAAAGAGAACGTGAAGACAAAGGGCAACTCAACACTGGCCCAGCATGGCTCCCAGGGAGAAGGATGGCCCCTGACCAGAGTCACCTCTACTCTGGAAGAACTGGGACCCACTGCCACCAGCTCAGTGACGGAGGGGAGAATGTTATCGTTTCTGTGGCCAACAAGTCTGGGACAAGAGCAAGCTACAGTCCCTTCCTGGGCTCCATTTTTCTTAATCATCCCTGGCTTTTCACAGGCTGATTTTTTGGGTGTTTTGGGGGAGATTTCTTTATTACTCACTGCCAGTGAGCAAAACAATTATCACCCTCCCAACTAAGAGAAAGGAATCTGCCCACCCCACTGTGAGCTGCCTGGCTTATCCCTGGGAGAAGACATCTAAGAGCAAGGCTCGTCCCACGTGACCTGACACTCAGGTGAGAAGTGAAGCTCTTAGCAGGATTCCACCAAATCACAAGGAGGCAGCAGCAATGTCTGTCCCACCCAAAGCCCCGTTAGGTAAGTAAAATACAGAGTGACCAGTTGCCTGCTGCCTGTGCACACCAGGCCCAGAAGAACCTGCACAGAGCCCGGCCTGAGGCCCCATGAGGACAGACACACCTGTGTGGCTAAGCAGCCCACACGGCTCGGCTAGGCTGGGTCCCCTGAGTGCACAAAGAAGGGGCTCAAAATCTAAATGCCAGCTCTCTCAAAGGGCAACTCGCTTCGTTTTTCTTGTGGCATCAGCTACAGCATAGTGACACGTCGGGGCCACATGCTTGCCCAGAGCTCCAACCACCCACACCCCTGTGCCCACAGCCTTCTCTTCAAAAGAACAAGAGCAGGCCAGGTGCAGTGGCTCACGCATGTGGTCCTACCGCTCAAAGAAGGCACAGCAGGGAGGGCCCTGAAGCCCAGGAGTTCGAGGCTGCAGTGAGGTACAACTGTACCACTGCATGTCAGCCTGGGTGACAAAATGGGACCCCATCTCAAAACAAACAAACAAACAAACAAACAAAGAGAGAGGACAAGCCAGCACCTGCACCACAGGGCCAGTGGGGTGGCAACGCCAAGAAATGGGCCTGAAACCCAGCAGCTGCTTCCTGAGATACACTGGCCGTGAGTGAGAGGTGCTGTGAGGTAATACCATAGGAGATAGCAGCCTCCAGTTCACCCGGGAGCTAACACCATGCCAGCCCTCCTGTGAAGACCAGCCGCAAAGCTGAGTAAATGAAATGTTTCCAATGCTACTTAAAGACATCAGGGAATAACTACAGCAGCCCAGAGATGAGGACCTGAGATCATGAAAAGAAGGGACAGTAGCACAGCTGCCCTCACTGCATCCAGAGGCTGGGCAGAGACACTGGCAAGTGCTGGGACCCTAACCTGTGAGGGCAACAGAGGGAGAAACAGCAGAAGCATCTGCTGCTAGGCTGAGTTGCCCAGGGAGGCTGACTGACAGCTGGGATAGAAGACGTGGACTCAGGAAGGGAGGACTCGGCCCAGAGAGGACATGGCCAGGACAGCTGGCTGACATGGAGAGGGCCATGCCCAGGGAGAGAGATGGCCCCACTCCTGAAATGCAGCTCACCCTGGCCCGCTCCACACGCAAGCCAGGGGCAGTCTCCTGGGGACACCAGCAACCAACACACCAACCAGCCACATCACAGATCAAGAGACAAAAGGGAGCCTAAAACCTGACCTGGAGGTTACAAACTCAAAAGAAACTGACTAATGTATCCAAGCAAATGGATGATGAAAGGAAAAACTTGACCAGAAAAATGGAATTTATTAAAATATAAAAATGGGGCGGGTGCCCGTAGCTCAGTGGGTTGGGTGCTGGCCACATACACCCAGGCTTGCAAGTTCGAACCTGGCTCGGGCCAGCCAGACAGCAATGACAACTGCAACAACAACAAAAAAATTAGATGGGTGTTGTGGAGGGCAGTCCCAGCTGCTTGGGAGGCCAAGGCAAGAGAATCACTTAAGCTCAAGAGTTTGAGGTTGCTGTGAGCTGTGACACCACAGCACTCAACCGAGAGCAACATAGTGAGACTCAGTCTCAAAATAAATAAATAATAAAATAAAACAATAAATAAATAAATTAAATTAAATATAAAAATGCACACCTCAGGTGGTGCCTGTGGCTCAGTGGGTAGAGCGCTGGCCCCATATACTGAGGGTGGCGGGTTCAAGCCTGGCCCCAGCCAAATTGCAACAAAAAATAGCTGGGGGTTGTGGCAGGCGCCTGTAGTCCCAGCTACTCGGGAGGTTGAGGCAAGAGAATCGCCTAAGCCCAGGAGTTGGAGGTTGCTATGAGACACCACAGCACTCTATCAAGGGCAATAAAGCGAAAAAAAAAAAAAAAAAAAAAACCACCGCACACCTCTGGCCATCACAGGCACTAATGACTGGGCTGGGTTCCCCAACAGACAAGAGGACCGTGAGACCAAGTTCCCGGCCCAAAAACAGGCACCACAGGACTGCCACCCGAGAGAGGGGACGCTGGAAACTACGGTGCCATTGCCTTGGACACCAGCCTGGATGGAGCCTTCCAGCACAGTCCGGACTGCAGTGCTGGGCACAGGGCCAGAGCAGAACCCAGCAATGCTCTGAAGTCAGGAAGCAGACAGCAGTGCTCAGGGCGGCTGCTGCAAAGTGGGGGGCAAAGACCCAGAAAGGAAGGAACCAACCAGAGGGAGAGCTCCAGAAGCTGCACAAGCCAGTCCTGCCGACTGCACCAGCGTGAGGACGGGCCTCGGTGGTCAGGAAGCAAGGGCCTCACAGCCCCAACCCTCCTCCACCCAAGGTCGAGAGCACTGTAGAATCCTAAGGCACTACTTAGAACAGATCTTGGGGTGCAGAAAGGGGGAACTCATGCACTGCCTGTGGGAATCTGGGGAGCAGAGAGAGGGGGACACTCACACTGTCAGTGGGAATCTCTGGGGTGCAGAGAGGGGGCACTCACACATTGTCAGGGGGAATCTCTGGGGTGCAGAGAGGGGGGCACTCACTGTCAGTGGGAATCTCTGGGGTGCAGAGAGGGGGCACTCACACTGTCAGTGGGAATCTCTAGGGTGCAGAGAGGGGGGCACTCACACATTGTC
>CAUYPK010077153.1:0-27730 GCA_963574355.1 Loris lydekkerianus
ATAACTAAGAAAATGCCATGAAGGCTACATTGAACAGTTTGATGAGAATATTTCAGATTGTATATGAAACCAGCACATTGTACCCCTTGATTGCACTAATGTACACAGCTATGATTTAACAATAAAAAATAAATAAATAAAAAAGAAAATACTATTAACAATGGCTGGATACCTTTCCAGACAGCTCTCATGCATCTGCATAAAATTCAGATTTTGTTGTAAGGTTCTTTGGCTGAAAGAAAAAAATTTGGTTTACTAAATCAATTTAAGGTGGGTTGCAGGGTAAGGAGGAAGTAGGGAGAAGGGAGGAAGGAGAGGGAAGGGGGAGGTGACAGTGTATGGCACACCTCTTGGGGGCAGGACACTTTTATAAGAGGGACTTTACCTAACAAATGCAAACAGTGTGACCTAATTCTTTGTACCCTCAAAGAGCCTGAAACAGTAAGAAAAAAAATAGTTTTTTGGTTTACTTTACTAATAGTAATCTCTTTTTTTTTTTTTTTTGAGACAGAGGCTCACTTTGTCACCCTCAGTACAGTGCTGTGGCGTCACAGCTCACAGCAACCTCAAACTCTTGGGCTTAAAAGATTCTCTTGCCTCAGCCTCCCAAGTAGCTGAGACTATAGCTGACTGGCACAATGCCTGGCTAGTTTTTGACACAAGGTCTCACTCTTGCTCAGGTTGGTCTTAAAATCCTAAGCTTAGGCAATCCACCTGTTTTGGCCTTCCAGAGTGCCAGGATTACAGGCATTTAGGGCCACTGCACCCGGCCCTAAATAGGAATCTCTTAATGTCGAGGTTGCCTTTTGGTAATTTTCCTACTATTGATTTTTAGCAGTTATCTGTGATTGTATTAATGGACTCACGTGGAGGGCTGTTCATCACAATAATTTCAAGTAAGAGTGTATAACCAGGCTCGGTGCCTGTAGCACAGTAGTTATGGTGCCAGTCACATACACTACAGCTTCAAGGTTCAAACCCAGGCCAGGCCAGCTAAACAACAATGATAATTGTAACAAAAAAAGGCCAGCTAAACAACAATGACAACTATAACAAAAAAATAGCCAGGTGTTGAGGTGGGCACCTGTAACAACAACCATATTACAGCTACTTGGGAGGCTGAGGCAAGAGAATCGCATAAGCCCAAGAGTTAGAGGTTGCTGTGAGCTGTGACGCCACAGCCCTCTACTGAGGGCGACATAGTGAGACTCTATCTCAAAAAAAAAAAAAAAAAAAAAAAAAGAAGGAAAGAAACTGGGCTCTAGGTATGTTTATTTCTACTAGGCTGTAGTTTCTTTGAGGCTCTCTCAGATGACAACAAAAAAAATACAGCTGTATATACTAAGCCATATATATACACATATGTATAAATATGTGCACATTCTAGACCTAACCTCTTGTGCCTATCTTAAACTAAACGTGAGTTCAAACTCATGTCTCCAACTCCATTACCACATAGGTTATTCTACCTTCTTTCACTGGTTTATCTATAACCCTCCGCTCCAACAATGGCCTCATCGTCCATTATGCATTTATTTAGATGTTCAATTCCAGTATACATGTACAGTGGCTTCAGAATTACTAATTTTGAATCCACAACTTCCTAACTTTGTCAGGTAGGGTATGGTACTTATGTACAATTCCTTTTGCTTTTAGTCTTGTAGACTTCTTTCACTCCCCAAGTTACTGAAGTCAGCACTTTGTGCATCCACCCCTTTCAGTCAGGTGTTTTTTCTGTTTGGAAATATATCTATATTTTTTGGCCACGCTACACATTTGATCCTAGGATTTATTGACTTCCTAAATGAAAAATTTCATACATTAAGGCTGGCCCAGTGGCTCATACCTGTAATCCTAGCACTCTGGAAGGCCAAGGCAGGTGGATTGCCTGAGCTCTCCAGTTAAAGATCAGCCCGATCCAGAGAAAGACCCTGTCTCTAAAAATAGCCGGGCGTTGTGGCAGGCACCTGTAGTCCCAGCTACTTGGGAGGCTGAGGCAAGAGAATTGCGTAAGCCCAAAAGTTTGAGGTTTTCTGTGAACTATGACGCCACAGCACTCTGCTGAGGGCAACAAAGTGAGACTCTGTCTCAAAAAAAATTTTTTTTTCATACATTAAGATTTACTCTTCATGATGTAAAGTTCTATGGGTTTTGAAAAATGCTTAGTGCCTTATATTTACCACTGTGGTATCTTACAGATACCCTGTGCTTTATTGTCCAACCCTACCACAGCCTAAACCCCTGGTGGTCACTGACCTATTTGTTCTTTCTGTAGTTTGCCTTTTCCAGAATGTCATACAGTGGGACTTACATAGCATGTTGCTTTTTCCAGACTGGCTTCTTTCACTTAGCTAGATGCCTTTGAGATTCTTCCATGTCTTAAACAGCTCATTTCTTTTTATTGCTGTATGATATTCCATTGTGTGGATGTACCAGTTGTGTATCTATCACCACAGTCAAGATACAGAACAGTTACATACCCATGAGATCTCTCTCCTTTCCTTTCATAACCACACCCATGTCCATCCACTCCTCCTCCTTGCTTCCTTAATTGCTGGCATCCACTAATCTGTTCTCCACTTCTACAATTTTATTTCAAAAATGTCATATAAATGGATTCTCACAGTATATCTTTTTGGATGGACTTTTCTCTCTCTCTCTCTTTTTTTTTTTTTTTTACTCAGTATCATTTCCTTGGGCTCCATCCAAGTTATTCCATGTACTAATAGCTCATTCTTTTTTCTTGCTGTATAATATTTTATGATATGGAATGACCATAGTATAGCTATTGAAGCACGTCTGGGTTTCTTCTATTTCGGGACTATTATGAATAAAGCTTCTAAAAACATTCATGTATGTATTTTTGTGTGAACCTAGGTTTTTATTTCTTAAAGAGTGCAATTGCTGGGTCATATGTCTGACAATTAAGTTCATGAACTCATCCCAGAAAAAGTGCTACATACCTCATTGCTGACTATCACCACAGTCACCAGATGGCCAAAGAGAGTACCTAGAAGATGAGGTACTCATCTAGGACGAGTTTGCAAACTTAATTATCTGACCTTGTATGGTAAGTATGTGTTTAGATACGTAAGAAACTGCCGAATTATTTTATGGAATGCCTGTACCATTTCACATTCTCACCAGCAACATGTAAGTCATTTGGTTTTTCTGCATCCTTGCTGCATTTGGTATTATCACTAATTTGGTTTCAACCATTCTGGCAGATGTGTTCATACTGTCTTTTGGGAAGTTGCACACATCTTAAAGCAATTAAGTCAATACTAACTGCTCATATTTCTAGTATTTGTGGCTCCAAGTTAAGCTTGTTGAGTGTGGAGGGGACTGAGCTCCTGCATACGAGGGACTGAAGAGACAAGACTCAAGTGAGAAAGGAAGCCAGTTTCTCCAGAGTTGGCCTGAGACCCCTGCAGACTCCACAGGTATGATGTGTGAGGAACCAGGAGCTCCAGGGCCCCGCAGGAACCTGTGTCAAGAAAAGGTTCCTGGAGATCCACCTACCTCAGAGAGAAAAAACTAACTCTGTGGCAGGGTTAGAGAAGCAAATCACTATCTAGCTCCAGAAAGGCTCAGAGTCAGGTGTTTGAAGCTTCAAGGGAAAGGAAGGGCATTTATTCTCTGGGCCTCCAAAAAGGGTTTTAGATTCTGCTTGTGTTTTGCAAAGAAACAGGACAAAGCTAACAAAAATTCCCGCCCTACTTGTGACAAAATGGTACTGATTTTCAACCTAAGAGAGTACCATTTCCAGTGGATTCTGTTGAAAAGATCCCGAGGTTAGTGTCCAAGTCTAACTCTATCATTTTCTTCAACTTCTAGCTAGTGTCTCAAGCCTAGGGCAATAAATTCCATTTGTTAATGTGGATAAAACCATGTTACTGTACAATTAATGGATGTCAGTTATCTAAGGAGCAAAGGGCCTTGATGTATTGAAAATGTTAATATTTGGCTTTAAATAAAAACAGTGCAGTCGAGTATCTCACTTTAGGAGGCTGAGGGAGGAGGATCCCTTGAGCTCAGGAGTTCAACACCAGCCTGAGCAAGACCAAGACCCCATCTCTACTAAAAATAGAAAAACTAGCCCGGGGCTCAGGGCCTGTAGCTCAGAGGCTAGGGTGCCAGCCACATACACCTGGGCTAGCAGGTTTGAACCTGGCCCGGGCCTGTCAAAACAACAATGACAATGACGAAAACAAACAAACAACAACAAAAAAAAACATCTGGGCATTGTGGTGGGCGCCTATATTTCCAGCTACTTGGGAGGCTGAGGCAAGAGAATCACTTAAGCCCAAGAGTTAGAGTTTGAGGTTGCTATGAGCTGTGACACAGCACTCTACCAAGGACAACAAAGAGAAACTGTCTTGAGAAAAAGAGAGAAAGAGAGAGAGAAAGAAAGGGGGGGGGGGGAAGAGAGAGAGAAAAAGAGAGAGAGAGAGAGTAAGCCTAGCCGGGCATCATGATGGGTACCTGTGGTCCCAGCTACTCAGGAGGCTGAGGCAGGAGGATCACTTGAACCCAGGAGTTTGAGGTTGCTGTGAGCTATGATTATGCCATGGCACTCTAGCTCTGGTGACAGAGCAAGACTCTGTCTCTAATAATAATAATATTAATAATAATAAAGTAATTTTTAAAAACTCTTTAGATGAAGTTCAAGTTTGTCTAGAATTGACACAAAACACTGCACCCAGGACCTCAGAGAGGAATAATGCGAGAGGGGACTTTCTGTCCTTCCTGCATACCTTTCTCCACCCCTGCCCTTCCTGCCCTCCACCTCAGGGGACATCTATTGTTCACACTCTAATCTGATTTTTAAAAAGTATTTATTTTTACCCCACCCTATTCCAAAAAAGCTTTGAAGAAATTTAAAAATTGAAATATTTTTCTCTATAAAACAGGATAACAAAAAGGAAATAGAACCAAATCTAGTTAAAAGGAGCAGAAAAATACATGTGGCCAAATTAGCATGTATCATCTCCAGTGATATTTTACTTCTTAGCTTCTAATGCTCAAATGTAACAACACTCTTCTAGAAATCCATCATTTGACTTTTCCCATATGATGGCTTCAAAATTCAATTTATATTTCCATATTTTGAAATCTTAGTGGCTTATCCACTTAAATAAACATCTTGAAAAGGATTTTCCAAGGGCCTGTAGACATTTAGGCCTGGGTGGTGTGTTTGTTCTTCCTATTTGTGCCAATGTGCCAATGTCACATTGCTCTGCTTTCTACAACTGTATTTACTGCTGCATTTCTTTCTTTTTTTTTTTTTTTTTTTCTTCAACCAAGTAAAAAGGCAGCTTGCTTTATTCTTAAAGCATGGGCAGGGGCAGGGGCTCTCCAAACCTGAGGGGCAGCCAAGGGCAGCCTGGTTCACCCATACAGAACTTGATTGGGTTGGGGTAATATCCCTGGGTCAGTCCACTGCCTTTCACTGGGCCACAGGCCACAGGTCACCAGCAAGTCTTCCAGGGCCAGACCTGAGCTCTTCCACTGGTGTTCATGGGGCTTGGCTTAGACCCTTGATGCTGAAGCCCCCTCTTTGGGCCACTCCTCAGAGAAGCCCCTACTCCAGAGGGCATCACACACAGACCCAGGCTGGGATTTCTTCTTGGATGGACACTGCCCCCTCAACCCCTGCAATTGCACTCTCCCTCAATCACTGGGGTTGGACCTCAGAGTAGAGGCCACTAGGACAGCTGATTCCCATTCCTCCACCTTTCCTCCCTTCCTTCCCCGGCCCCCCTTTCCGCCTCCCCCCACCTCCTTCCCAGCCATCACTGGAGGGAGGTTCCACCTTAGTCAGGCTGCCTGAAGGAACTGCCAGCCCCTAGAGCAGGTCCACAAAACAGAAAAACAGCTATTAGCAAGCATAGAAGGGGGAAAAACCACAAAAATCAGGGTTGCCTTTGTCTAGAAGTAAACTGCGAGGCCATGCTCAGCAGCTAATGGGGATGTTCTCTTGTGCTCAGGATAGCCAGCCTTCCTCACCTCCAGGGTGCAGCTCCACCTCCCGGTCTCCCAAGTACAGGGGTCAAGAGAGCTGTGTGTGAGTGGGTGTGATGTATGACCATGGCCACACACACACACAGCTGAAGGGGTGCCTGTTACAGATGTGCCCCCAATGATGGCCACCAACACAGTCACCTTGGGGAGATGCAAGAAAAGCATCCCTTCTGCTCAGAGGCTTCTCTTTGCTAACAAAGCCACGTGCGCGCGTGCACACACAGAAACACACTGGATTTTAAGGAGAGTGAGGGCCTGAGGCCAGGAGGACCTGGGCCAGGCTCTGCCAGGGTGGCTCACACGGTGGTGACCGAGAGCAGAGGGTTGTGGACCCACTTGCCATCGGCCGAGCGCCTACCGTGGGCCAGCAGCTCCTGGGTGGAGATCCAGTTGTCCAGGATCTTCTGGTTCCACTTCTTCATGGTCTTGCGGTGGCTCAGAGCGATGATGTTGAGCTCAGGCTTGCTGTTGACTGTTCTGCTGCTCCCGCAGACGCTCCAGCCAGCTCTGCATCAGGAACTCATGCTCCAGCCTGGGTCAGGCGCGGCTTGCGCTCCCCATCGCCCCAGTAGTGGCCCATCTTCATCTCGCTCACGGTGTCGTGGTCACGCCACCGCGCTCCTCCCGGATCCTCAGGGCCTGGGCTTTCAGAAGCCGATCCCGCACTGGCCGCTTGGCTACTCACCAAGTCTCTGCGCACCTTCACCACCTCGGTGGCCGCTACCCCGCTCACCCGAGGGCCCCCAGCCAAACTCAGGGGGCCCGTGGCTTACTCCCTCCAGGCCCCGTGGGGGCGGGGGGGGGCAGCTGCATGTAGCGATGGTAATGCTGGCTCTCCTGGCCCTGACCACAGTGGCGCCGTGAGAGGTAATGGCGGCCTTCAGGGCCCATGTGCTTCAGAGCCAGTGCAGCCTTGGGGTGCAGCGGACACGCTCCTCTGCGTGCTGTCTTCAGCCCACCTCAGATTCCCGGGACCAGGATCGGAACTTAGCTGGGCTGCCCTGTGGAGAAGCCTCTGTGGGTGGCACGGCAGCAGCAGGGCCAGGAGGGGTCCGGTTCAAATTGGAGCTGCTGGCAGCGGCCGCTGCGAGGGAATTTCCGGGAAGGGCTCTGCAAAGGGGTGCTGCGGCGGCTCTCTCCCGGGGTGCAGGCGCTGGGGAGGCTCTCTCCCGGGGTGCAGGCGCTGGGGAGGCTCTCTCCCGGGGTGCAGGCGCTGGGGAGGCTCTCTCCCGGGGTGCAGGCGCTGCGGCGGCTCTCTCCCGGGGTGCAGGCGCTGCGGCGGCTCTCTCCCGGGGTGCAGGCGCTGCGGCGGCTCTCTCCCGGGGTGCAGGCGCTGGGGGGGCTCTCTCCCGGGGTGCAGGCTCTGGGGGTCTCTCTCCCGGGGTGCAGGAGCTGGGGCGGCTCTCTCCCGGGGTGCAGGCGCTGGGGCGGCTCTCTCCCGGGGTGCAGGCTCTGGGGCTGTCTTTGCCTGACTTCTCGCAGCTCGAAGGTGTCGGACAGCTGATGCTTCTTGGGCTCGCTAGCTGCTAGGTCACAGAGGTTCTCCTCGTCCAGCAGCCAGGTCTTCGCGCGGCGTCCCGGAGCTGCTGCACTTCTGCGCACGCTGGATGTTGCCGCACTTGACTTCAGGTGCCGAGGCTCCTGCTCCAGCATGGCCATCTCATGGCCCAGGCTCTCGTTGCTGTGGACGTTCAGGGCATTGTTGCCACGGGAGGCCGGAGGGAAGACGAGGCCCAGCTGGTTGCCATTCTCCAGGTGGCACTTGATCTCTAGAAGCTCCAGGTAGCGCTCCTACTCCTCGGTAAGGCCAGGGATATCGCTCCCTCCCAGCCCTGCCCCCTTGGCCAGCCGTGAGTCCACGCTGAGATGGACAAACTTGCGTGGGCTCCTGGGGGTGTTGGTGTTGCTTGGGGGTTCATCCCCCAGCAGGGCATGTTCAGAGCTCTCTTTTCGGGTACTCTCATCTGTGCAGCCTGCCCCACCGTCCAGCTCCTGGCTGTTGCTCTAGGGTTAGGCCTAGGCCTCCATCGGAAGCTGCCTCCTCCTCTTTCTGTCCCAGCAGCTAGGCAGGGGTGGGTTCAGTTTCCAGGCCTGCAGGTCCCCCTCATGCTCAGAGCCAAAGTCATTCAGGAAGTCATCCCAGTCACCGTCCTTCCACGGCCCTGCAAGCTGGCTCTCCCGTGGGGCCACCAGCAGAGAAATGTTGGTCTTCTCTTCCTGACTCAGGATGGCCACCGCCTCTTCCAGGTTCTGGACATCCACACCATTAATCTGGGTGAGGCCTTGCGGATTCGCCCTCTTTGGCTGCAGTGCTGTTGGGATTTACCTCTCCCATGTAGATCCCAAGTCCTCCTCGCCGTCCGTGCAGTAGCACACCGTCAGGCCAAGCTTGTCTTGGTGGCTGCTATTGCACAGCTCCAC
Source organism: Loris lydekkerianus (assembly GCA_963574355.1). Taxonomy (NCBI): domain Eukaryota; kingdom Metazoa; phylum Chordata; class Mammalia; order Primates; family Lorisidae; genus Loris; species Loris lydekkerianus. The sequence continues at coordinate 8,446 of CAUYPK010077153.1, forward strand.
CTCCTCATACCCCAGTTGGTCCATAGCAGCCTCCGGGTACTCCCCGGGGTCATAATACTCATGGCTGATGCGGGGGACCTCAGAGAGCTCCAGGATGGCCATGGGTGGGGTGGTGGGCGCAGCTTGCCCAGTGCCATGATATGCTCAAAGGCGATGTCCGTCCCAGTGCAACTGCCCACCAGTTGCAGGTCATGGCGGGAGCTGACCCCCAGGAGGTGGGGCTGCGTCTCAGCACCTGGAACACCAGGGCTCCTTGGAGGAGTGCAGGGCCTCCAGAGTTTGCTCCTGAGACAGCTTGGAGAGCTCCTTTCTGTTCACCTGAAGCATCAACTTTGTCCTGCTCCTCCGGTTTTTGGTCCATGCACATACTATATCCCAAGGTGCTGGCAGGCAAGGGAAGGAGGGTGGGACCGAGAATACACCTTTCTCTGGCTGCTGCCCTGGACCTGGGCTACTGCTACATTTCTTAGCATTAAACAAATCCCATTGTATTTTTTATAAATATTTTTTTTTGAACATTGAAAAAAAGAAGGAGTTTCTAGTGGAATAGTTTCTAAAAGAGATCAGAATGTGCAACTACATACTCTCTGTCATTCTCACTCTCTGTGTCATGTGTGGACACAGTGAAAGGACTGCTGTCTGTGAGCCAGCAAAAGAGTGTTCACCAGGAACCAAATCAACTGGCACCTTGATCTTGGACTTCCTAGACTCTAAAACTCTGAGAAATAAATATCTATTGTTTAAGTCACCCACTCTATGCTATTTTGTTATAGCAGCACAACTTGACTAAGAGCCAAATCAACTGATAAACAAATATATATTGAAGTATTCCTGCTAATTTATGCTATACAAGGTAGGGGCCTTGTCTCTCTTGTCTCCTACTCTGTCCTTATACAATTCCCAGGACACAGTAGAGCCTCAACTATTTACTGAAAATTGAGTGCCTTCTCTGAGCAGAATACTGCTCTTAGACTTTCTAGGAATGTCCAGAAATAAAAGTTTCAGGAGTTCCTGATCAGCAACCCCTCTACCACCCAAGGTCAGTTGTGGCATATACCTCTAATGGCGGGTGAAAGCTTTGACTTTTTTATGCAAGCCCTTTGAAAGAACCAGGGTTCCCTTTACAGTTTCCGTCTTCCTTGGAGGCCACTGTGGTGTAGATCTGGGAGGGAGGGGCATCCTCATTTGATATGATGAGGATACAGCTCCAAATAGCCTTGGCTAGCTGCTGGTCCTAGCATGTAGTCACGCCTAAAGCCACCCAACCTCTGGAAATGGCCACAGCACCACCATTTTTGAGGACAACACAGTATCAAGAAGTCATTTGTGAAATGTCCCGTTGAGTCCTTTAAGTTCTGTGATTGTGGTTGATCCCAGTGCCATGATGGGGCTGCCTTAAACGAGGGCCAGATTTCTAAGCCACAGGCCTTACCGACCACCTGGACCTTGTTAATTCTGCTGCCTGACTTCCCAACTGCTGACCTATCTTCTTTTCCAAATACTTAAGTGCCGATTAGTTTAAGGTGGTTCCCAGGTGCTGCAGCACTTTAAGTCTGGCCTCTGCCCTCTCAGGTGACAGGCAACTATTTCAGACAGAAGAACGGACTGAGAGATGAGCTAATAAATAAACCATATGAGATATACACTCCCCATGCTTCAAACCCCTAATTTGTTTAATCACACCACAAAACTTTTCTTTTTTACTTTATTTTATTCATTTGTTTTTCAATTTTTAGAGATAGGATCTTGCTTTGTTACCCAGGCTGGCCTTGAATTCCTGGGTTCGAGTGATCTTCAGCCTCCTGAGTAGTTGGGACCACAGACACATCATGGCACCTGGGATTACTTCTCTCTCTCTCTCTCTTTTTTTTTTGAGACAGAGCCTCAAGTTGTCGCCCTGGGTAAAGTGCCATGGCATCACAGCTCACAGCAACCTCCAACTCCTGGGCTTAAGTGATTCTCTTGCCTCAGACTCCCAAGTAGCTGGGACTACAGGCACCCGCCACAACGCCCAGCTATTTTTTGGCTGTAGTTGTCATTGTTGTATGGCAGGCCCAGGCTGGATTCGAACCTGCCAGCTCTGGTGTATGTGGCTGGCGCTTTAGCGGCTTGAGCTGTGAGCGCCAAGCCAGTTACTTCTCATTTTGACAAATACAGTGAGTAGAGCAGGTTTCTCAACTTTAGTGACATTAGCATTTTGGTCTAGATAATTTTTTGTTGACAGTGCTGTCCTGTGGAGGATGTTTAGCGTCATTCCTGGCCTCTTCTCACTAGATGCCAGTAGGTGCCACCCCCAACCAAAAACATTTCCCAACATTGTCAGATTGCTGTCCTGTTTGAGAACAACTGCTGTAGAATAAGCAACATAATCTGAAATTCATGTCTACAAAAAAGCCCAAAGCTGATGGAATTTGTCCTTAAAAAAGAGGCAAAATGTAATTGTTGAAACTTTAAATTTTCTGTAAACTTGAAATTATTTCAAGGAAATAATTATTTCAATAGAATTTTTAAAAAGAGAGAAACCTTGATTCCTTAAACAAAAAAAGCAAAAAGCAAATTCCTTAAAACAAAAAGCTTTATTGAGGTAAAATTCACATAGCAAACCATTCACCCATTTAAGGGGTAAATTTAATTTAAAGTCAATGTTCTTATTTAAAGTCCATTTTGACATTCCATTTAAAGTCATTGTTTTTTAGTAAGTTCACAGAATTGTGCAACTGTCATTACAATCTAATTTTAGACATCCATTCCCTCTAAAATAAATCCCATACCCATTAGTAGTCAGACAGATTGACCCTAGGCAACCACTAACCTACTTTGTCTTTACAGATTTGCCTATTCTGGACATTTCCTATAAATATAATTGTATCTTACAGTCCTTTGTGACTAACTTCTTTCCTTTAGAACAGTGATTCTCAACCTTCCTAATGCCGCAGCCCTTTAATACAGTTCCTGTGGGTTGAGACCCACAGGTTGAGAACCACTGCTTTAGGATAATGTTTTCAAGATTTGTTCATGCTGTGGCCTATCAGTACTTTACTCCTCTTTATTACTGAAAAATGATTTTTGGTAGATGTATGCTTCATTTCTCTTACACGAATAGAAATATTTGGCAATATGGTAACTCAATGTTTGTTTGTTTGTTTGTTTATTTATTTATTTATTTATTTATTTATTTATTTTGAGACAGAGTCTCACTATGTTACCCTTGGTACAGTGCCGTGGTGTCACAGCTCATAACAACCTCAAACTCTTGGGCTTAAGGGATTCTCTTGCTTCAGCCTCCCAAGTAGCTGGGACTATAGATGCCTGCCACAATGCCCAGCTATTTTTTGGTTGCAGTTGTTATTTTGGCAGGCCCGGGCTGGGCTTGAACCCTCCAGCCTCAGCGTATGTGGCTGGCGCCTTACTCATTCAGCTATGGGTACCGAGCCAGTGACTCTATGATTTCGAGGACCTGCCAAACTGTTTTTGAAATTGGCTGTACCATTTTATTATGCCACCAGCAATGCACAGGGTTTACAATTTCTCCACTTCCTCCCCAAGACTTGTCATTGTCTGGCTTTGACAATTTCCTGATGACTAATTATGCTGAACATCTTTTTGTGTACTTATGAGCCATCTGTATATTTTCTCTGGACAAATGTCTGCTAACTCTTTTCCTATTTTTTTATAAATAAGTTTTTTTTATTTTGAGGTAATTATAAATTCACATGCAGTTCTAAGAAATAATACAGAGATACTGTGTATCCTTTACACAGTCTTCCCCATGGTAACATCTTGCAAAACTGTGATATATTATGACAACGAAGATATTAACATTGATGCAGTCAGGATACAGAACATTTTCTTCTTCTTCTTCTTCTTCTTCTTTTTTTTTTTTTTTCTTTTTTGCAGTTTTTGACCAGGGCCGGGTTTGAACCCACCACCTCCGGCATATGGGGCTGGCACCCTACTCCTTTGAGCCACAGGTACCACCCAGGATACAGAACATTTTCATCACCACATTCACGCTGATGTTTCCCTTTTATAGCTACACTAACTTCCTTCCTGCCCCTCCCTCCTTGCCCCTAGCACTTGCTAATCTGTTCTTCATTTCTATAATTTTGTCATTTCAAGAATGTTATATAAGTGAAATAAGATAGCCTATACCTTTCTGGAATTGGACTTTTATTTTTTCCCACTCAGTGTAATTCTCTGGAGTTTCACCTGGGTTGTTATGTGACAGCTGTTTCTTTCTATTGCTCAGTAGTAGTCTATGCTTGGGATGTACCAGCTTCTTTAACCATTTACCTATTGGAGGACGTCTGAGGTGTTTCTGGTTTTGAGCTGTTACACATAAAGCTGCTGTAAACATGTGTACAGGTTTTGGTTTGAGCATATGTCTTCACTTCTTTGGGATAAATGCCTGGGATTGAAACCACTGAGTTGTATAGTAGTTGTAAATTTAGTTGTTAAGGAAATTGCCAAACTGATTTCGAGCATGGCTATGCCATTTCACATTCCATCCAGCAATGTATAAATGAATGATCTAGCTCCTTTGCTACATAGTAGAACATCTGCCCTAGGAGTGAAGGCTGAGCTGGGAAAGGGACACCTGGTCCTCTCATGCATTTGCCTGTCAAAGAACCTCTGCAAGGAGGGTGTGGGGAGGAAGGATGAGAAATACAGGCAGTCTCCTGTCCTGGGGTTAAACTGTGGCTGTAGCCTGGGAGCTCTAGGAGAGGAAGCCCCTGTCCTCTAGGCTGCATTTGTATGGACCATAATGCCCAAAGTAAAACTTCCAGAACATGAAGCTGGGGGAAAGGGTAAATGAACTTATTTGTGTCTCAGATGCCATAGGCCAGTGGTTCTCAACCTTCCTGATGCTGCGACCCTTTAATACAGTTCCTCATGTTGTGGTGACCCCCAACCATAAAATTATTTTCCTTGCTACTTCATAACTGTAATTTTGCTACTGTTATGAATCATAATATAAATATCTGATATGCAGGATGTATTTAGGTGACCCTTGTGAAAAGCTCGTTCGACCCCCAAAGGGGTTGAGAACCCTTAACATAGACTTTCCCATTTCTTGTTGGGATTTAGTGCATTTTCTGATCTTTGTTAGTATTTTGTTTTGTTTTGTTTTTGAGACAGAGGCTTGCTCTGTCACCCTGGCCAGAATGCCATGGCATCATCCTAGTTCATTTCAACCTCCACCTCCTAGGCTCAAGTGATCCTCCCTCTTGGCCTCCTAAGTTAGTGAATTTCCTTGAATGAATATTTCTTCACTTGCTGTATGCCCTCAGGACAATTCTCAGCAATTTTAAAATACTTTCAATAATTTTCACCAAATTGTTATTTGCCAGAGAGAGTCTGCTGGAGCTCCTTACTCTCCCATTCTAGACGTCTCAACTATTCAAGATCGATTCTTGATATGACCAAGAATCTGATAGAAAGAAAAATGCCCCCAGCATACCTGCAAATTCTAACTTCCTCTGACAGCATGAGCCTCCAGGTCCTCCGTGGCTAGCGAGAGTGAACGTGCTATCACCTCTGGTGATTTCAGCTGCTCCCAGGCAGGCTGAGGTATGGCGCCCACCTTGAATAAAAAATAGAACTTTCTTTTTTCCCTAAAGGAGATTGGCTGTGTCATGGATTCATGCTGAAAGACTGAAGCTATTTCGACCCCCAGTACTGCCAGTGCAGGAACAGATTGTCTTGGTGCTGTCTGTGGAGTGGCTTATGGAGCTGCTCACAGACAGAGGAGTCAGTTGATCAAAGACTAAGGCTGGGACAGTGTTTTTGTTGTGATGGTGGTGGCGGTGATGGTTTTTTTTTTTTAAATGGATAACACAGTAACACAGTTTACAGAATGTACATAACAAAAAATCTTCCAGCCACTCCATCCCCTGCTGCCCAGTTTCCCTCTACAGATAGGTCAGCAATAAAGCTAGTTTCTTACATATCCTTCAAGGGATATCCTACACAAAACACATGAGTCTTATTTTCCTCGGAAAGCCTGAGTTGAATCCCAGTTTTGTTCCTTGCCAGTTGGGTGACCAGGGGAAGTAACTTTATCTTTTTATACCTCAGATTTTTTTTTTTTTTTTTTTTTTGCAGTTTTTGGCCAGGGTTGGGCTTGAACCCACCACCTTCGGCATATGGGGCCAGTACCCTACTCCTTTGAGCAACAGGTGCCGCCCTATACCTCAAATTTTTTATCTGAAAAATGGGGTTAATAGTACCTACTTCACATAGTAAGGATGAGCAAGAAGGAGCCTTGTATGTAATGGTGCTTTCTAAACAGAAAATACCGTACTAATGCCAGCCGCGGTTCTCATGGGAGCAGCCACCATGTACCAACAGTGAGGTAGAGAATGTCTGTCCGTAGCTTCTCCAGGATCAGGAATTAGTGGTGCTGGGGAAGGGTCTGAGGGTCAGGGAACATGGGGCACAGGGAAACTCCAATATGGTTAAAATCAGGTCTGAATGGTTGGCAAGGAAAGAACTTTGGGAAGCCAGTGGCAACATAAAAACTACCCTGGAGGTGGTTGAAGAACTTTTCCATCTGTCTGTCTCCCACGAATTGGAGAAATTCAGCAGGGTCAAGGCTAGCTGTGGCCCTGATGAAGAGAGCCACCTTCTTCTAGGAAGAAGTCCACTTTTGGACCAGCAACAATATTGAGTTTAACCTAAAACAGACTTGAGTGGGTTGGGGGTCTTACAAAGACCATCCAAAATGGCCTATTCCAAAGATCATCCAGAACTTAACTGTGGGCCAGAATCCAGAGCCAGCCCAGGAAGTTTGACACAGGCTCAGGCCAGAAGACTACCCAAATTGAGTGAAGTATCCAACTTTTTCCTTTATAGCAGAATGAGATAAGCAGCAGGAAAAGTAAAAGAAACCAGAGGGCCATGGGCAAAGAGTCTAAAAAATGTCTTAAGTCTTCATCTACCCAGGTTACCCAACTTCAAAGGGGTTCGAACCCAGCTTGGACCTGTCAAACAATAACGACAATTATAAAAAAAAAAAAAAAAAAAAACATAGCCAGGCATTGCGGTGGGCACCTGTAGTCCCAGCTACTTGGGAGGCTGAGGCAAGAGAATCACTTAAGCCCAAGAGTTTGAGGTTTCTGTGAGCTGTGACGCCATGGCACTCTACCAAGGTGACATAGTGAGACTCTGCTTTAACAACAACAAAAACAACAAAAACAACTTCAAAGGATGGGAGGGGCGGAGGAGTAAAGGACATACTAATAGTCTCTGGATTATTCAAGAGGCTGGGTTCAAGCCCAGCCCTGAAAGGAAAATGCTTGGTTAGCAAGATGAGAGAGGTGTGTACAGCAAAACAGCTGAGAGACAGGTGGACAGAAGCCAGTTCACAGGCTGGAATTCCCATTACTCCTCTATTTTTGTTGTTGTTGTTTTGAGACAGAGTCTCAGTTTGTTGCCCTTGGTAGAGTGCTGTGACATCACAGCTCACAACAACCTCAGACTCCCGGGCTCAAGCGATTCTCTTGCCTCAGGCTCCCAAGTAGCTGGGACTACAGGCAACCGTCACAACACCCGGCTATTTGTAGAGACAGGGTCTTGCTCTGGCTCAGGCTAGTCTCAAACTGGTGAGATCAGGCAATCCACCTGCCTCCGCCTCCCAGAGTGCTATGATTATAGGCTTGAACCACCTGGCCCAGCCTGCTCTGTGTTTGGAAGAAATTAACATGCAAGAAGATGAAACAGTTACCTGCTATGCTGAGGGCTACTCTCAGGCCACAGATTCTCCAGCTTCAACAGGCTACCCACTCAGGACCTGCTAAGGCAGGAAGGCCTGGCAACTGTCAGAGATTGGGAGTGTGGTTGAAGGCAGAGGGAACACCAAGCCAACCAGCAGAGTGGACCCCTGCAGTCTCAGAGCTTGCTCCTAACAAGAGCTAAGTGCTCTTCACAGCCAGAATTGTCTCCCTTTGCTGAAGAGTCTATGTCACTGCCCACTCTAGGTTCCGGGTATTTCCAGAGCAGATCCAAAGTTCCCTGTCATGGACCCTTGTTTGCCCTGGCAGTGCCTCTCCCCACCCCTCATCAGAGATCGATTAAATAAGGAGTTGAAGAAGAAACAGTTTAAGAGTTTAAAAGTGATTTTCTCTGTGGAGGACTAAATGGTGAAAAGGAGCAGGATTGGAGAGTTGGGGAAGGGACCATCCTTTTGTTATTGTTTGCCTTTTACTAATTGTTTCCATTAAAAAACAAAAAACAAAAGAAGAGCTGACTGGCAAGGTGGCTCACATCTGTAATCCTAGCACTTTAGGAGGCCGAGGAAGATGTATTGCTTGAGCTCAGGAGTTCCAGACCAGCCTGAGCAAAAGTGAGACCCTGTCTCTACAAATAGCCAGGCATTATGGCAGGCACCTATAGTCCCAGCTACTTGGGAGGCTGAAGCAAGAGGATTACTTGAGCCCAAGAGTTTGAGTTGTTGAAAGCTATGACGCCACAGCACTCTACCAAGGGCAACAAAGTGAGACTCTATCTAAATACATAAATAAACAAAATATATAGTGGTCCTGAATTTTAAAAAATTTCAAATCCAGGCCACACCTGTGGTTCAGTGGGTAGGGTGCCAGCCCCATATACCAAAGGGTGGTGGGTTCGAGCCCAGCCCCAGCCAAACTGCAACAACAAAAACAAATAGCTGGGCATTGTGGCAGGCACCTGTAATCCCAGCTGAGGCAAGAGAATCACCTAAGCCCAAGGATTTGGAGGTTGCTATGAGCTGTGACACCACAGCTCTTTACCAAGGGTTATTAAGTGAGACTCTGTCTCAAAAAAAAAAAAAAAAATCAAATCCACAGAAAAGTTGAAAAATAGCTATAATAAAATAACATCAAAAGAACTATCTGTTGGGCAGTGCCTGTGGCTCAAGTAGGGCACTGGCCCCAAATACCGGGGGTGGCGTATTTGAGCCTGGCCCCAGCCAAAACAGCAAAAAAAACCCAAAACAAAGAACTATCTGTAAAGATAAATTGAAAAAAGATACATTGAAAAATTAAAAGCTTCTACTCCTTGAAAAGCACTGTTAAGGAAAAGAAATGACAAACCATAGGCTGGGAAAATTTTTTTTTTTTTTTTTTTTTTTTTTGAGATAGAGTCTCATTATGTCACCCTCAGTAGAGTGCGTGGCATTACAGCTCACAGCAATCTCCAATTCCTGGGCTTAGGCAATTCTCTTGCCTCAGCCTCCTGAGAAGCTGGGACTACAGCTGCCTAACATAACCCCCAGCTATTTTTTGTTGCAGTTTGGCCAGGGTGGGGTTCGAACCCACTACCCTCGGCATATAAGGCCGTCACCCCACCCACTGAGCCACAGGTGCCACCCTGGAAAAAAATATTTTTAAAAGATATCTGATAAAGGACTTATATGCAGAATACATTTTTCAAAGCTCTATAAGAACACAAATAACCTAACAAAAATGGGCAAATGATTTGAACAGACACTAAAGAAGATATGCAAATGGAAAATGAATACATGAAAAGATAAAATGAAAATTTCATAAGTTGCTATAATCAGAAAAACTGGGTCAGGTGAGGGGGCTCATGACTATAATCTGTTTTGGAGATGTCTCCAAAAGAGCCTCTCTCCATGAGCTCCTTGAGGTCTGACTCCAGAAGAGCTCAAGGAGGAAGGATCGCTTGAAATCAGGAGGTGTATTAGACCTGTCTGAGCAACACTGTGAGAGCCTATTTCAACAAAAAATAGAAAAATTAGCCTATTATGGTGGTGTGCACCTGTGGTGCCGATTACTCTGGAGGCTGAGGCAGAAGTACCTGAGCCCAGGAGTTTGAGGTTGAAGAGAGTTATGGTCATGCCACTGCTCTTGTGCCTGGACAGCAAAGCCAGACCCTGTGTCAAAAAAAAAGATAATGAAAACTGACAATATCAAGTGTTGGTGAAAACATGGAGAGCTGGAACTGGTGGGAATGGAAAATGCTTTGGAAAACTGGCAGTTTCTTACAAAGTTAAATATAATTCCACTCTTTCATATTTACCTAAGAGAAGTGAAAATTTGTGTTCACACTAAAATCCACATGCAAATGTTTATAATAGCTTTATTTATAATTGCCTAACACATGGAATGCTACACATTAATAAAGGGCCGGAGGCACAATACTAGCACTCTGGAAGGCTGACGTGGGTGGATTGCTTGAGCTCAAGAGTTCCTGCCTGAGCAAGAGTGAGACCCCATTTTTTTTTCTTAGAGACAGAGTCTCACTTTATTGGCCTCAGTAGAGTGCTGTGGCATCACACAGCTTACAGCAACCTCTAACTCCTGGGCTTAGACGATTCTCTTGCCTCAACCTCCTGAGTAGCTGGGACTACAGGCGCCTACCACAACGCCCAGCTATTGTTTTGTTGCAGTTTGGCTGGGGCTGGGTTTGAACCTGCCACCCTCAGTATATGGGGCTGGCACCCTACCCACTGAGCAACAGGCACCCCCTTTGACACCCCATTTCTACTAAAAATAGAAAAATTAGCTGGGTATTATGGTGGGCGCCTGTAGTCCCAGCTACTCAAGAAGCTAAGGCAAGAGGGTCACTTGAGCCCAGGAATCTGAGTTTTCTGTGAGCTATGATGCTATGGCACTGAACCCAGGGCAACAGAATGAGACTCTGTCTCAAAAAAAATAAATAAATAAATAAAATAGGCTTGGCGCTCATAGCATAGTGGTTGCAGCACCGGCCACATGAACCAAGGCTGGCAGGTTCGAATCCCTCCTGAGCCAGCTAAACAACAATGACAAATTGTGGTGGGTGCCTGTAGTCCCAGCTACATGGGAGGCTGAGGAAAGAGAATTGCTTATGCCCAAGATTTGAAGTTGCTGTAAGTTATGATGCCACAGCACTCTACCAAGGGTGACATAGTGAGACTCTGTCTCAAAAATAAAAAAAATAAATAAATAAAATAAAGGGAATAAATTTCTGGTACATGCAAAAACATGGATGAATTTCAAATGCCTTTGCTAAGTGTCATAGGTTGAACTGTATCCTTTGCAAAATATGAAGTCCTAATCCACCTCAGAATATGATCTTATTTGAAAGTAGGACTGTTGCAGATGTCATTAGTTAAGATGAGCTCATAGTAGAATAGGATAGGGCCACATGCTTATTTTGTGAGTACCTCTTTTGCTTATGTGTGGTGTTGGATATCACAAAAAGTATGCACAGACCTTTTTTCTTGCTAATCAGCTTTCAGTTAGTGTTTGTTTATTTAATGAATGGTCTAACACAACTCTTCTTCTAGAGTGCGGCAGAGGAAAAAAAGGTTAGACACCCCTGGGGGTAGGCCCTTAATCCCATATGACTGATGTTCTTATAAAGAGACACACAAGAAGAATGACACACAGTACAGCAGCAGAGGTCATATAGCTACAAGATAAAGTATGTCAAGGATCGCTGATGACACCATAAGCTAAGAGAAAGGAATGGAACAAATTCTCCCCGAGAGCCTCAAAGAGAGCGTGACCCTTGACTTTGGACTTCTAGCATCCTGAACTATGTGACAGTACATTTCTGTTTTTTTAAGTCACCCGGTTTGTGGCAGTTTGTCACAGCAACCTTAGCAAACTAATACAGTAAGTGAAAGAAGCCAGACTCAAGAGGCAATACACTATATGCTTCCATTTATCTGACATTCTGGAAAAGACAATGCTGTAAGGATGGAGTATAGATCAGTGGTTCCACGGTTGGGGGTAGGGTGAGGGATGACTAAAAAAGGGCAAGGGAGAATTGGGGGGTGATGGAACAGCGCTATATTCCAATTGTGGGAGTAGTTATATGGTCACATGTGTTTATCAAAATTCATAAATCTTTACATTTATTAATAAATAGGTGAATTTGGCTGGGTACCTGTAGCTCAGCGGTTAGGGTGCCAGCCACATACACTGGAGCTGGCTGCTTTGAATCCAGCTTGGGCCTGCCAAACAACAAAGACAACTACAACCAAAAAAAAAAAAAAAAAAAAAATAGCTGGGCATTGTGGCGGGCACCTGTAGTCCCAGCTACTTGGGAGCCTGAGACAAGAGAATTGCTTGATCCCAAGAGTTTGAGGTTGCTGTGAGCTGTGGTACCACAGCACTCTACCAAGGGCGAAAAAGTGAGAATTTGTCTCAAAAAAAATTTAATTAAAAATAGATAAATAAATAAATAGGTGAATTTTACTCTATGTAATTACACCTTAATAAATCTGACCAAAAACGAGTTTCCAAAAAACTTTATATACCTTCCATTCAGATTCAACAGATGCCATTATTTGACAATTTGCTTTATCTGTATCTATCTACTTAGCTATCTATCTATACATGATTTTTGCTGAATCATTTGAAAATAAGTTGCAGACATAGAACACTTAAATATTTTATCATACATCTTTTAAGAATAAGGACAATTTGGCTCGGTGCCTGTGGCTCAAGCGGCTAAGTTGCCAGCCAAATACACCTGAGCTGACAGGTTGGAATCCAGCCCAGGTCTGCCAAACAGCAATGACGGCTGCAACCAAAAAAATAGCTGGGTGTTGTGTCAGGTGCTTGTAGTCCCAGCTACTTGGGAGGTGGAGGCAGGAGTTGGAGGTTGCTGTGAGCTGTGACGTGACGGCACTCTACCCAAGGGGACAGCTTGAGGCTCTGTCTCAAAAAAAAAAAAAAAGAATAAGGATAATTTTCTACATATCTATGAAAAGTAACAATAACTCTAGTTATCGTCTCATTTATAATCCATATTTCAACTTTCCCAATTACACACAAAATGTCTTTTTTTTTCCTTTTTAAAAAAAAATTTCAATTAATATGTGGGTACAAATTTTTAGGTTACATTGTTTTCAGTTCTAAGGTAAAGTTCAAGTTGTAGTTGAGCCTTTCACCCAGGGGTCGTGCTGAACATCATCCAGTTGTCACATTAGGTGAGATCCCACCAATTGCCCTCCCTCCTCCCCACCTCCTCTCCCTCCATCTTGCTAGACTGTATTGTGTTTTATCATTTCTGTGGGTGTGTAGTCGTCTACACACCTTATTCTTAGAAGACGTATGATAAAATATTTAAGTGTCCTATGTCTGCAACTTACTTTCAAATGATTCAGCAAAAATCACATACAGATAGATAGTAGATAGATACAGATAAAGCAAATTGTCAAATAATGGCATCTGTTGAACTGAATGGAAGGTATATAAAGTTTTTTGGAAACTTGTTTTTGGCCAGATTTATTGAGTTGTAATTATATAGAGTAAAATTTACCTATTTTATGTATGTATGTATGTATGTATGTATGTATGTATTTATTCTTTGAGATAGAGTCTCACTTTGTTGCTCTTGGTAGAGTGCCGTAGCATCACAGCTCACAGCAACCTCAAACTCTTGGGCTTAAGCGATTCTCTTACCTCAGGCTCCCAAGTAGCTGGGACTACAGGTGCCCACCACAATGCCTGGCTATTTTTACAGACAGGGTCTCGCTTTTGCTCAGGCTGGTCTTAAACTCATGCGCTCAGGTAATCTACTGCCTCGACCTCCCAGAGTGCTAGGATTAGGCATGAGCCCCCAGGCCTGGCCTTCCCCCCCCCATTTTTGAGATACTTTATTAAGAAGACTGTGTTTTAACTACATCCACAGAAATATGGAACCCATCACGAATTTGCGTGTCATCCTTGCGCAGGGGCCAATGCTAATCTTCTCTGTATCATTCCAATTTTAGTACATGTGCAGCTGAAGCAAGCATGGGAGTGCCTTTTTCTAACTAGATCAAATCAAAGATCATATACTATATTTGGATATGTTTCTTCAATCTCTTAATCTAGAATAATTCTCACATCTTTTTCTTATCATGACCTTAGTCCAAGCCAGTTCTACAGAACGTCTGACATTCTGGATTTGTCTGATTGTTTCCTCATGGTGTTATCAAACATGGTCTTCTATTGCTGTATGTCCTGTAAACTAGAAGCTTGGACTAAAGGCTTCATTGGGTTCAGGTTAAATACTTTTGGCAAGAACAGTTTATAGGTGATAAAGACTTATTTTTCTATCTTGTTGGCCTCCCTACAGAACTGTTTTCCTAACTTCCTCTTTCATACCATGAAGGAATTGTGTACCTGTGCAACCAAATCTTGTGCTAGGTCACTGGGGCCACAAACATCAATAAGACACTTCCTATCCTAAAGGAGATGAATGAATGAAACACCACCCTTTGTCATCCAATAACTATTAATATTTAGTAACTACTACCACAAGGAGCCAGGTACCTTGCTAGGTGCTGGGGATACAGCATTAAGCAAATCCAAACATGGTCTCTGCTTACAACAAGTTTATAGTCTAATGTGCAAGGCAGACATTCATTCATAAAAGAGAAAAATCCAGAAATAACTAGTAATAAATGCTGTGGGGTGGGAAAGTAAAAAAAGCAGAGGAGAGTGTGGCTCCATGTAATGGGAACCTGGCCTAGAGGGGTGCTATTTGAGGTGAGGACTGAAGGATGGGCAGGTATTAGGCAGGTAAAAGGCAGGAGGAGACAGCGTGTAGTGGGAGGAAAAGATCAGTGGGAGACAAGGCAGGGGGAGGTGGGCTACAACAAGTTCACCGATTGGCAAAAACACACAATTGCAATCCTTTGTGGTGAAGCCATTGTTGACCTAAATAAAAGGAAAAAGCTGAGGCAAAATTAAAGCGGTTTATCTGGGCCAAGATGGAGGATTGTAGCCCAGGACACACTTCCAGGTTGCCTTGGTGAGTGCTCAGGGGAACAAAGGAGAAGCTCAGGTTTTTATAGAAAAAAGGGGAGGGGCAATTACAAAAGTCAGGAATTCTCATGAGTTTACAGAAATAACATTGATTAGTTATTGTTGAACTATAAAGAAAGTTGCAGTGTCACGGGGGTCCTCAAACTACTGCCGCCAGCCACATGAGGCGGTGTGATTGTATTTGTTCCTGTTTTGTTTTTTTACTTCAAAATAAGATATGTGCAGTGTGCATAGGAATTTGTTCATAGTTTTTTTTTTTAAACTATAGTCCAGCCCTCCAACAGTCTGAGGGACAGTGAACTGGCCCCCTGTTTAAAAAGTTTGAGGACCCCTGCTAGGCTAGGATATGGCATTTTATGGCTAATGGCCTCAGTTAGTGTAGAACCCACATGGCTAGTAGCTTCAAGAGGTAATTATTTAGCTCCAAGAGTCTGTTACATTTTAAATGCCTCCCTGGGTCTGATAATTCGAAGGGGCTCATGTTCTTTCAATAAAACTTGGTGGGTCTTTTTTTTTTCCTTTCTCACCATGAAAAGACAAACCTACACGCTAAACTTGGAGGCTTCAGAGACAGCTTCCCTGAGGGAGTGATGTCTAAGGTGAGACCTGAAGGTTAATGAGTCTGAGGTAACCCAGGTGAGTAGCGGGAAGCACACATCTAATTCAGTAGCTGCTGGAATTAATCTGTGTAGGAATTTATGCTCAGGAAAACCATGAGAAATTCTTGTCAAAAATCTTAATTGGAACTAACAAAGATTCTAGAGCTAAGTTCTGGTTTACAGGAAATACTCGAGATAGAGAAATTTTAAATAATATTGACTTGAATTAAAAACCCTAATCAGAGGCTTGGCACCCGTGGCTCAAGCGGCTAAGGTGCCAGCCACATACACCTGAGCTGGCGGGTTCAAATCCAGCCCGGGCCCGCCAAACAACAATGATGGCTGTAACCAAAAAATGGCTGGGCATTGTGGAGGGCGCCTGTAAACCCAGCTACTTGGGAGGCCGAGGCAGGAGAATCGCTTGAGCCCAGGAGTTGGAGTTTGCTGTGAGCTGTGATGCCACGGCATTCTACCCAGGGCCACAGTTTGAGGCTCTGTCTCAAAAAAAAAAAAAAAAACAAAAAACCCCAAAACAAAAACCCTAAACAGAGACCTCATTCAGAATCACAGTAGACCAAACCTGTCTGTGCTCATTTCAGAGAACTGAAGATCCTGAAGAAAAGATAGTCTGTCAAAGCCTTTACCCCATTCTACTTTCCAGAATATTCAGGTCAGGCCAAGGGGCTCAAACCTATTCTCCACTAGAATAAACAGCTCTGCTATTGTTACTTCTAATGGTAATTACCACAATTAAAAAAATTTCTGTCAGAATTAAATCCAAAGTTGGCTCCGCAGCACCTGCATGTATCACACAGCACTGTTACTGGTAATGATAACGGTACCTACCCAGGCAAAGGTAAGAGAAAGAGGCTTTTTGTAATTTAAGTCAAAGCCAGATATTCTTTTAGTACAATAAGGACACAGGAGTGATGTCAGCAGAAGTTCACTTGGCCCAGTATGAATGGTCTGCTTATTTTTAGATGCTTGGACACAGAGGCCAGCACTTTTTATACCCCACCCTTCACACGCTCCATCAGGAACAGAAAATGATTGTGCTAGAGGTAATAAATAAAAACAGCTGACGGCTCAGTGGCCACAGCTCAGTGAGTAGGGCGCCAGCCACATGTTCTGAGGCTGGTGGGTTCCAGCCCGGCCCGGTTTAAGCTGAGTCCCAGCTACTTGGGAGGCTGAGGCAAGGGAATCACTTAAGCCCAAGAGTTTGAGGTTGCTGTGAGCTATGATGCTACGTCACTCTTCTGAGGGTGACATATGAGATTCTGTCTCAGAAAACAAAAACAAAAACAGCTGAGGCCTTTGGGGGAAGGTACAGTAGGGTACAAACGAGAAAAGGACTGTGAAGAAGGGGGATATGAGAGAGGGGCAGGAAGGAGGGTTTGGGGGCAGGTCTGCTAACTGAAGGTTCATCCTGGACTGCCATGGCCTCTTCGCCCCCTTGCCCATGGTGTCTTACCCCCTTGCCTGTGGCTGAACTCCAAGTTAAACACTTTAGAGAGGCTGCACAAATCTCCTGTCATTCTTGTACTCTGAGTTGGTTAGAATATGAAGCATGAAAATGAACAAAAAGATTTACTCAGTCCCCTCCAGGATTCTGTGTATTCACCAGCCTATTGGAAGATAGCTTTGTTAGGAACTATTGTACATGTAGTATGATGGGCTTCAGTAACTCCTAGGAATGTCAGGCACAGTGCTAGGTACTTTAGAGACATTCATTATCTCTAATCCTTCTAGTAACCCACCAGAAGAGGTCACTGAGACTCAGACAGTTACTCATTGATGTTCACAAAGTTGGCAGGGCATGGTGGCTCACACCCGTAATCTCAGCACAATGGGAGGCTGAGAAGGGAGGATCACTTGAACTTAGGAGTTTAAGACCAGCCTGAGCAAGAGCAAGACCCCATCTCTACTAAAAATAGAGAAATTAGCTGGGCATTGTGGCAGGCACCTGTAGACCCAGCTACTCAGGAGGCTGAGGCAAGACTATCACTTCAGCCCAAGAGTTTGAGGTTACTGTGAGCTATGATGATGCCATGAACCTCTACCCAGGTCAACAGAGTGAGGTTCTGCCTCAAAAAAAAAAATCACGAAGCTACCAATTCAGGATTAAAAGATAAACTTAAGCACAGTACCGTTTTTTTTTGTTTGTTTGTTTGTTTTTGAGACAGTCTCACTTTGTTGGCCTGTGTAGAGTGCTAGGGTGTCATAGCTCACAGCAACCTCAAATTCTTGGCCTTTAGTGATCTTGCCTCAGCCTCCTGAGTTGCTGGAACTGCAGGAGCCCACCACAATGCCTGGCTATTTTTTTAGAGATGGAATCATGCTCTTGCTCAGGCTGGTCTCTTAACTCCTGAGCTTGAACAATCCACCTGCTTTAGCCTCCCATAGTGCTAGGATTATAGGACTGAGCCACCATGCCTAGCCCACATTACAATTTTACAGGGTTCACGACTCTGGCATTGCCAAACCACAGCAGGAAAACTTCATTTTGGAGACAGGATAAAGTGCAGCGGCATCAGCCTAGCTCAAAGCAACCTCACATTCCTTTGGCCAAGCAATCCCTCTACCTAAGCCTCCAAGTAGCTGGGACTACAGGCACATATCACCATGACCAGCTAATTTTTCTACTTTTTGTGGAGATGGGGTCTCACACTCTTGTTCAGGCTGTTCTCAAACTCCTGAGCTCAGGTGATTCTCCTCCTTGGTCTTGCAAATTGCTAGGATTACAGGTTTGAGCCACAATGCCTAGCACAGGAAAACTTTTATAAGGTGTTCACAAAACGAAGACAAAGAAAATATTTGATCGAAGTGGCAAGTCCCCTAGGTAGAGGTTAGGTGGCAGTTACTGATTGGTTATGCTTAAATTCTATTTTTCTTTGCTATCACCATTCATTTTGAATTGGGTTTTGATTTGCTTACCAAGAAGCCTAAGGCACAGAAGTCTTAGTCTAACGGCCTCTCAATTACTTTTAATGCCAAAGAATTTTTAATTGTATCTGTCTGACTTTAGCTGTCAATACAGCTAAATAAGCCAAATACAGTGCTTCTCAAGCTATCTGTGACAAAGGTCCAATTTTTAACATTTCCCATCTATCACAGACTGATAATTTTGAAAAATACAAAGTGAAATAAAAGACATGTAAAATACAAGTCCTCGCTTATTGTTACATTCTACACATTTACTCTGAATGTTTGCGCAATTGACTACAGTAGTGGTTCATAGTCAGGAGGGCACAACTGAATCCTTTCCAGAGCTTTTCCCAAAGACATGTCCCTGCTCTTTGCCCCAGACTCTGATTCAGCAGGCTTGGCATGTTTATCATATGTTCCCTAAGGGAATTCTGTTATCTACCCCTGGTTAAGAACCACTCACTGCTCTAACATGTCACCAAAAAGTTTCCATATTGGTACAAATTCAGAGAATCAAGGTCCTCTTTTATCTATTTTTTTTTTTTTTGAGACAGAGCCTCAAGTTGTTGCTCTGGGTAGAGTACTGTGACATCACAGCTCACAGCAACCTCCAACTCCTGGGCTCAAGCGATTCTCCTGCTTCCACCTCCCAAGTAGCTGGGACTACAGGTGCCTGCCACAACACCTGGCTATTTTTTGGTTGCAGCTGTTATTGTTGTTTGGCTGACCCGGGTTGGATTTGAACCTGCCAGCTCAGGTGTATGTGGCTGGTGCCTTATCCGCTTGAGCCACAGGTGCTGAGCCTTTTTTTTTTTTTTTTTTTGAGACAGAGTCTCACTATGTTGCCCTTGATAGAGTACCGTGGCATCACAGCTCACAGCAACCTCAAACTCTTGGGCTCAAGCGATTCTCTTGCCTCAGCCTCCCAAGTAGGTGGGACTACAGGTGCCTGCCACAATGCCTGGCTATTTTTGGTTGCAGTTGTCATGGTTGGTTAGGTGGCCTGGG
>CAUYPK010077154.1:0-23567 GCA_963574355.1 Loris lydekkerianus
TCATAAATGAAGCTCAGTTTAGCTGGGTACAGGATCCTGGGTTGAAAGTTACTTTGTTTTAGGAGATTAAAATTCGATTACCATCCTCTTCTAGCTTGAAAGGTTTCAGCAGAGAGATCTGTAGTTATTCTAATATTCTTACCCTTGTAGGTAATAGTTTTCTTTTGTCTGGCAGCTTTCAGAATTTTCTCCTTCATATTAACTTTAGTGAAGTTGATTATGATGTGTCTGGGGGATGTCTTATTCAGGTTGATCCGTGCTGGAGTTCTGAAACTTTCTGCTATCTGAATTTCGGAATCTCTTGGCATATCTAGAAAATTCTCCTTCATAATCTGATGGAGAAGAGATTCTGTGCTTTGTGAAGCCACTTTGTCACTTTCGGGGATCCCTATAAGACGAATATTGGTTTTCTTCGAATTATCCCAGAGCTCTCTGAGAGAGTGGTCTGTTTTTGGTCTCCATTTCTCTTCTTCTTTGAGGGTTTGGGAGCATTTGAAAGCTTTGTCTTCAGTGTCAGAAATCCTTTCTTCTGCTTGCTCCATTCTGTTACTGAGGGATTCTACTGTGTTTCTCAGGTCTTTGAGGGATGCAACTTCTTGTCTCAATGTGTCAAAATCTTTGGTCATTTGCTCTTTGAATCCGTTGAATTTTTGAGATAACTTTTGGAATTCTAATTCGATCTTGTTTGCTATCCAGATCCTGAATTCAATTTCTGATATCTCAGCTATTTGTTTGTGCATGGGGTCTTGTGTTGTTTCTGCCCCATTGATATCCTTAGGGGAGTTGATCTACTCTGATTGTTCATATTGCCCGAGTTTTTCTGTTGATTTCGCCTCATGATTGTTTTTCATCATTGCCTCTGGCTGTCCTCAGAGTTGGGGAGGTGTCTCTCCAAGATTAGACCCCAGCAGGATCACTCTATTGTTGCTGGATCTTTGTAGGGAGTGACCCTGTGTAGTTCTTCTGGGGCTGCTCTAGCTAGGGAGTTCTGGTTGTGGAAGCAGCTCTGGTGTGTGACATCTAGCACCAGGGCTGGAGGTGGTGTGCACCCAGTGACTTTGGCACAGAGAGCCCAAGACTTCAGCAGTCTCTGGCCAGGAGAAGGGCTCTGTGCTGAGGCAGGGAGGGCTCTAGAGGGCATGCAGCTACCACAGTCCCTGGCCAGATGAACAGGATAGTGTGGAGGCTGGGAGGACACAGGAGGGAGGATGCAGGGTCCTGTGGCTCCTGCAGTTCCTAGTCAGGGAATGTGGAGGCCTGGTGGGTGTGGGTCACCAGTTGGGGTCACTGCATAGCTCTTATGGAGGTCTGGGTGGCTCCAAGCCCAGGAGTTTGAGGTTGCTATGAGCTGTGACGTCACGGCACTCTATCCAGGGCAATAGCCCAAGGCTCTAGTGTTCCAATACCATCTCACTCTGCCCCTAAGGGTTAAGGCTGTAAGGCAGCTCACTCCCCACCTTTAGGCTGCTCAATCACTAGGTTACTTTGTCCCACCCGATCCTGAGGGTTGGGACCCTGAGGGCAGAGCTTGCCAGAGCAGTTCTTTCACAATGGCTTATTTTGCCCAGCTCAGTGGCTCATTCTGGGGCCCTAGACAATGCCCAACTTTCTCCACACTCCTGCTCAAGCTCTCCCCAAGGCAGCTGAACTGAGTGCCAAGTCCATGAACACCAAAACAGTTTCACACTGCTGCTTGTACTCACGGTTGCTGGCATGATTAGGTCGATCAAACACACGCAGCCACTTGCCAGTTTTCTACTGTCTTTGTTCTCCTCCTGGGGTCCAGAAGTCCCTTGCTGGCTCCCTGTATCCTCAAAGGGATGGTCATAGACAGATCCCACTGGCCAGAGATACCTGGAGTCCTGTCTCCCCAGACTCGCCATGCCCAGTTATAGGAAAGCTGTTACTCGGCTGCCATCTTTAATCCAATCTCTCATAACATTCATTTCTGAGGAGTCTGTTGTTATTTCATTTTTGCCATTTCTGAGTGATGAAATTTGAGATTTTACTCTTTTTTTCCTGGTTAGGTTAGCTAAAAGTTTATCTATTTCATTTTATTTACTTTTTTTTTAAATAGAGATAGAGTCTCACTTTATGGCCCTTTGGTAGAGTGCCATGGTGTCACAGCTCATAGCAACCTGCAGCTCTTGGGCTTAGGCAATTCTCTTGCCTCAGCCTCCCTAGTAGCTGGGACTACAGGTGCCTGCCACAATGCCCGGCTATCTTTTTTGTTGCAGTTTGGCTGGGGCTGGGTTTGAACCCGCCACCCTTGGCATATTGGGCCGGCGCCCTACTCACTGAGCCACAGGTGCCACCCTTATTTATCTTTTTAAAAAACCAACTTTTTGATTTATTTCTCTGTTGTATAATCCTTTTGTTTTCCATTTCATTTAATTCTGCTCTAATTTTGGTTATTTCTTTTCTTCTGCTGGGTTTGGTGTTGGAATGTTCTTCCTTTTCCACTTGCTTGAGATGTCCCATTAAGTTATTAACCTCCTCTCTTTCCATTCTCTTGAGGAAGGCTTGTAGTGTTATACATTTCTGTTAGGACTACCTTTGCCATTCTGGTAATTTGTGTCTTCATTATCATTTTGTTCCAAAAATTTGGTAATTTCCTTCTTAATCTTCACTATGACCTAGCTATCATTCAGCATAAGGTTATTTAGTTTCCATGTTTTTGTATGAGTATGTAGATTCCTATTGTTACTGAGTTCAACTTTTATTCCATGATGGTCCGAGAAGATGCAAGGAATAATTTCTATTCTTTTAAATTTACTGAGGTTAGACTTGTGACCTAAGATGTGATCAATTTTGAAGGATGTTCCATGGGCTGATGAGAAGAATGTGTATTCAGTTTCACTAGGATGAAATGTTCTATAGATGTCTGTTTATTCCCATTGTTCAATGGTTACATTGAAGTCTAAAGTTTCTTTGCTTAGTTGCTTATTGGAGGATCTATCCAACACTGTCAAAGGGTGTTAAAATCTCCAACTATTATGGTGCTGGAGGAAATCAAGTAACTCATGTCTGTTAGAGTCTCTCTTATAAATTGAGGCACATTTTGGTTCGTTGCATAAATGTTAATAATTGAAATCTGATCATGTTGAGTGTTACCCTTAACAAATATGAAGTGATCATCCTTATCTTTCCTTACTTTTATTGGTTTAAAGCCTATTGTATCTGTGAATAAAATTGCAATACCTGATTTTTTTCTGATTTCCATTTGCCTGAATTATAGATGACTATCCCTTCAACCTGAGTCTATATTTATCTTTTAAGGTAAGTTGAGATTTTTGTATGCAGCAGATTTCTGGCCTGAGTTTTTGTACCTAGTCAGCCAACCTGTGCCTCTTTAGAGGACAGTGTAAGCCATTCACATTAATAGAGAATATTGATAAGCCTGGTAGTATTTTGGGTATCGAGTTTTTTGAAAGTCCAGTGGACATTTTTAATCCTTTTGCCATTGTGGAAGTTGGAATTTGATCAAAATTTTCTCTGTGAGTTTACTTTGGTGGTAGAGGATTGTGCTGGTCTGAGAATATCCTGGAGAGCTGGTTTAAATTTCTTCAACGTGTGAATGTCATTGAAGTATTTAATTTCTTCATCATAAATAACTCAAGATTCTGGGTTGAATGTTATTTTGTTTTTGGAGGTTAAAGTTCAATGACCATCCTCTTCTAGCTTGAACAGTTTCAGCAGAGAGATTTGCAGTCATTCTAATATTCTTCCCCTTGTAGGTTATGGTTTTCTTATGTCAGGCTGCTTGGAGAATTTTCTTCTTCATATTGATTAGTCGGGGAAGGTTGACGCCTCCTTTCATCTCTGTCATACCCAGTCACAGTAGCCCTGCAAGGCTGTGACTCAGTTCCCTCCATTGAGCAGATTCTCCAGGGGTTTGCTCCTGCCTGAGTCACAGGGAGATCTATGTCTTCTCGCCAGGCCACCATACTCTGCCACCAGCCAGCATGGGGAGCTGAAGCCTGACAACCTTGGGTGATTAATGGAAGCTGGGGCGTTTCACTCAGTTCCAGCCCCACCCCAGATTGATGTTGCTGCCACTTAGGATCTTGCAGAATTTGTGTTTCTGCCCTGCCTATATTCCCCTGTGGGCCAGGCACTGTCTGAGTTTATTGAACCTGGCGACTCAGTCCCACCCTGTGCCGCAGCCGCTGTGCCAATTCTCACGGAGCTGGCATCTCTGTCTCTGCTGCACTCTGTGTTGGGGCAGGCATGGTTAGAGCTCATAAACGGCTCTCAGTTCTTGCCCTTCCCTGGGCTGCTGCTGCTGCCACACCTGCTTTTGTCCCAGCTATGCTTCCCTGGGGGCCAGATGTATCTTAGGCTCAGAAAAGCAGCAATTCTGACTCAGCCCCACCCTGGGAGTATGTTGTCTCTGCATGCCTATTCCACTCTCTGTCCCTGCTATGCCCCGCCCAGGCAGGTACCACCTCAGGCATAACCTTTGCTCACAGGGCATGCGTTTCCATCCCAGATCTGTTCTGCCAGTGCATGCCACTAGAGTAGAGGCCCGGCTCACTCTGGTTGCTAATAGAGGTGGGACATGTCTCTCCAAAATATCCCCAGGGGTGTGAGCCCTATTGTTCCCGCTGTTGCTGCTGCACTGTGCCACGGGGCACCGCTTTTCTCTCTCTCTTATGGCTTCCTCACTTCATTGTCCCTGCTCCATACCCATGCCACAGAATCAGCACAGACCTCCAATAAGCCAAGTCCTGTCCACACCTCTCAAGAAAATGCCCAAGAACCTGGAATTCATGGGGGACAGGCTTCCAGACCTTGGGATGAGAGTGGAGGGGAGTATTGGGTCTTCAGAATTGTGCGTAGAGTTTATGTTCAGTTTTATGCCTGGTGGGAGAGTGCCATGGCACACTACTGGGTCTTCTCTGGGGAAGGAGTTCTGGATTTTAGAGGTTCTCTCCCATGGGACAAAACAGGAGAAGATCTGAACTCTGCTAGCTTGTTTGTAGAAAGTATACTGCCAGCCATTCTCATGTGGGAGGGGATTCCCATCCATTTGGCGATGGATTTTGTACCTATTGCTTCTTCCTTAGTGTCACAGCTCACCTCAGCAAGGGTAATGTGCACTCTTCTACTTTCTCTCCTGCCTCAGCTTTAAATCATCAGCTTACTTGCTAAACTTCTGTCCTTTAACTAACTCTCCTTCTGGATTGGAGGCTCTGTGGAAAGCTGGCTCCAGTCGGCCATCTTCCCTCCCCTGCTGGTCTTAAACTTGGTGATGGCTACACTTGTTAAAAGAGAAACTATAGGATGTTAAAATTTTAAAGCACTTATTTGAGCAAACAGTGAACCAAGGATCTGGCTGCTCCAAACAGGAAGTCATTTGGGGTTCCTCTGAAGGGGCTGGTTTTATCTTTCTTAAAGGAAGTTATTTCCATCAAAATTATCATTGAGATTATTTAAATGAACTTATTAGAGAGTGAGGCCATTTTTAATAAATATCTATAAAATGTTTCAAATATTTAACAACTGATAAGGCTTGAGCACCAACCAGTCAAAACAGACTCTGGCCATAGAGTTTAATGAAGTCCTGAGGGTCCCTTTTGGGCAGACATTAACACACTAGTTACTGGATACTGAGAAGGCAGGCAAGGATGGATGGAGGGGAGACTGAGGAGGGAGGGGGAAACTCCCAGGGGGCTCTAAACTTGATGATATGCCAGGGTTTCTGCACCTTGGCACTAGTGATGTTTTGGGGAGCGATGATTCTTCATCACTGGGGGCTGTCCTACTGTAGGATGCTCAGTAGTATCTCTGCTTCTCCACACTAGATATCATCATCACTTCCTCATCAGTCCCAACAACCAAGAAAACGTCTCCAGATATTTTCAAATATGTCCTGCAGAGCAAAATCACCCTGGTTGAGAACTGCTGTGATGGTAGAACAATATTTCTATATTTGAAAAGCCATTACGTTCCTACTATCACCCACAGGGTCTTGAAGTGTTGCTGGCTTTGTAGTACTTTGTAAAGTGTGTCCAGTAAATGAGTGATTCATTCAATCAGTCAACACACTGGGAATGACCTTTTCAGAAAAGGCTGACTCATAAATTATATCTTGCTCTTGGGAGTGTAGGTAGATTTTGATTTGTGACTAAACAGGTGTTTAGGGAGATCCTTCAACCTGTTGACCACAAAGAGTAGCACCCCATTGGGGCCCCCCAGAAACACAAAGCCTAGAGTGTTAGGCCTAGTGGGCCTAGGCTATAATGGAAAAATACCAGTTAACTCCTGGCAAATTTCCAGACTGCGAGCTTTAAAAAAAAAAAAAAGAAAGAAAGAAAGAAAAGAAAGAAGTCTAGTTCATTCCCAAGATAGATGGGGAAAGTACTAGTTAATTTAATTTCTTGATTCTATTTCACTTCAAGTTTCTTGCTTGGCTAACTCCCTGGGAAACAGACCGAGAGGTACCAACTGTTCCCAGACTGACTTTTAAACAATACCAGGTGGGGAAAGTACTGAAACTAAGATATATAGGGGGAAAATATTAAAACAAAGATGTATGACATGTGACTAACTAACTGCAAAATTGTGCTTCTGTACAATGCTTGCTACCCTATCCAGATGCACCTGGACAGCCTGCATGCCAACCAGGATGCAGACCAAGCCTTAAAAACCCTACCCCTTAAGCACTCGGGACTGCTCTCAGAAACCCGATGTTGGGACACTGAAGCAGTAGCTGGCCAGCTCTTCAATAAAAGAACTCCTCTTTAAATTTAACTTGTTTGGCAGTGTGATCTTTGTGAAACTCCTTGGCACAACAAGGGTTTGTTGCTTGTGACTCCTCTCACTTTCCACCCACTCTTCAGTGAGATTTGTCCACTGTCATGGTTTTCTCTCACAGATAAATTCTATCCCTCAATCTCTGTCTGAACTTAAGCTGCATCTCTGCATGTGCATTTTATGTTATCTGAACTATGAAGAGCAGAGAACTGAATTCAGCTTCTGCCTCACCTGCCATGACAGGATGAGCTCCACTTCCCAGCTTGTTTAAATGAACGGGATACTCACCACCCCATTCCCAGTGGAAATCCAGGTAACTCTCATTCTTGCAACCCCTAAATACAAGTACTGATCATGATGCACGGTCAGCCTGATCACCAAATAGTTCGGATTCCTCTCCTTCCTCTTGATTTTCTGTTCTGCTGGACTAATTCTAGCCTCTGTCCGGGCTTCCAGACGGTGGTGTCTTCTATGTCAAATGCAGACATCACACTTCTTCCAGCATCATCTATCAAAATGCCAACTTAGCACCATATTGAAATGCTTCTATTTTTCTAAAGGATAAAATCTAAGCTCTTTAGCAGACCTTTCAAGGCCCTCTATAACCTTGCCTCTGCTCAGTCCTGAAGCCTTCAATCTGGCATTTCATGCTGGACCAATTAACCACTACTGCTGGTCTACGTGACGTGGAAGACCCTCTCCGTCCTTTATTGGCTAGCCAACTTCCTCATCCCTCAGGTCCACTGGCCTCTTCCAGTTCCTCTTCTAGGAAGCCTTGTTGGCCTTGTTCATCCTGGACTCAGGAACACTCTCATGGATGGTAGTCTGGGTTCTCCGTCAGGGAACATTGTCATTCCTGGGGGGGAGTGGTCTGTTTAACTGATACATAGTTTGTCCCTAGGGCCCCTTTATATCCTTAGCCCCAGGCATAGGTGCTTGATAAATGCTTCTGCTGTGATCTCATTTCGGGGAATAATATATATATTATACATACTGTCACAGGAAAAAAAAAAAAGGCTGAAAGATATCCATAAAACATGGCCAGATTGGAACTTTTTCTTATTTTGACCACAAGAAGTTTGGGCAGAAGGTTTGCCCATGTTACTATATTACAGAAGAAAAATAAAGTTGCTTTTCAAATTTGGGAAAGGAATGGGGTGGAGAAGGAGAAAGAGAAGAAGTAGACAACAAAGAGAAGCTTTGCTAATTCTGTGACCTTGAACCAGTACTCTCCAAACACATAAAACTTCCTCTGCTAGGAAATATTTAACAAGCAGGATAGAAATCTAATTTTACCAGTTCCTCCTACTTCCTTTGTAAATGATGGACCATGATAGCCCCTTGTCACTCACAAACCCCGCTGGCATTCCCTACTCTGCCCAAAACATATTGAATTAAAAATTAGGTTTTGTAATATTTCTGTGCTGCCTTCAGGACTCAGCCTCAACTGAGGACATAAGGCTAGCAGATGGGCGTTGTTTTAAAGAAGTTACAATATTGGAGTTGAAATCTCTACCTCTGTTGATTAGGGCCCCGAAGACTTCTTGTCACAAAAGCAGAATTTCATAACCCCTCGATATTAAGAATGTTGGTATTCTGACCCTAGTGCAGCTGTCTGCTCATGAGGCCAACAGATGGGCAAACTTTATCTTAAAAAAAAAGGAGGGGGCTGCGTTGTAGGTTTGACTTCTCCACCCAGTCTCTGAGGCTCTGAACATGCACCACACTGCGTCCTTGCTGCTGCTTTATTGGAAGAACCTAGGGGACCTTTGGTGTCCTTCCTTCCCTGGCCTGCCCTGGGATAAGAGAGCTAAGAGGCTAACTTAATTCACGTGTCACAGACGACACTCCTACGGTTGGACTGTTAGTTACCATGATCCTCACCTTCACCTGTTGCAATTCTGGAAGAATACTTAGGAATGGGAATAAAGACTGTTGGGGATGCAGCCACATGCAAACCCATTCCCCCTTTCCTCCTCCTCTCTTCCTAAGACAAAGACAAGGATCTGCCTAGCCCACCCCTGAGACGTTTGTGCCAAAGCCCCTAACCTGACAGGCAAGCTGTGGAATTTGCCCACCCCCTACAGTCCCTTATGAAAGGGGTCTCTAATTGCCTCCCATCCCCCCACTTCACCCACAGATGCCATCTTTGCACTGCCCAGGTGGGTCATCTCCCCTCTCAATAAAGCTGACCCAAACTTTTTCTCTTCCACTGTAGTTTCCTCTCCGGGTGCCATCATTCAAACCTTTCAAAGACAACAGTGTGGAAAACCAAAAAGTTATCAGATTTGTATAGTGTTTCTTGAACATGGCATCAAATTTGCAGGTCAGTGAGGATCTATTTTATAGTCAGTCAACAAATAATAATGAGGTAAGCACTACATTTTAATTTTTTAATTTATAACAATCTTTAAAAGAAATCTTTCTCCCCGAGTCATGCACAAATTTACTAAGCTGGATAAGTATAATAAAATATGGGATGATAAATATGTGAATGGAATACCTGTCACCTGAGAGTCAGCTGAACATACTTCCCAGAGAAGCCAAGTCTCCATGCCTTCAGTCCCATGGTGTGGGGCGAGGACCTTAAGTCTCCAGCACTCAGGCCTAACTTTAAATCTCTTTTCCACTATGATACTGATTAGCCACGTGATTTTTAAGCCAATCACACCTTCTCTTGAGCTTCAGTTTATTTATTCATAAAACTGGACAAATAATAGACACCTGATAGATCTTATTGAGGTCAGAGATTTGAGTTAACCAGTCTGAGCTTCTGAAGTTGATTCAATTCGTTCCTCAACCATGTATGCCCTGCAGTCAGGCCCTGAACTTTGCCCTTTGGCCTTTCTGGGCCACCTGCTTCCCATCCCTCAGGTGGAGTCTGCGGGTGGCATTCCCTCTCCCCTGGGGGATGCTCTCTTGCTCTGTGTGGCTGTTCCCCATGTGCCTTGTTTATCTTTTTTTTTTTTTTTTTAAGAAAGTGACATGCAAACAACTATGGTTTGAGTGAAAGTCACTTGTTTAAATGTAGATACATTTCTTTCTCCAACACATTGATAATAGATTGTTTTTTAAACTCCAGAACATTTCCTTTGTTTATTTATTTATTACTTACTTTTGTGACAGAGTCGCACCCTCTCACTCTGGGTACAGTGCCGTGGCATCATAGCTCACAGCAACCTCAAACTCCCGTGCTCAAGTGATCCTCTTGCCTCAGTTTTTCCATTTTTAGTAGAGAGCGGGTCTTGCTCTTGCTCAGGCTGATCTTGAACTCCTGAGCTCAAAGCCTGAGCCACCATGCCCAGCCAGATATTAAATTTTTAGGGGAGTGGAAAAACTACCTATGAAGAACTTTCTGAGATATTAGAAACCAATGATATTTGAAATATTAATTTAACATTGCATTGACACGAATTGGGACCTTCAAACATACTCTTTAAAACAAAAGACCCAACTCATGGCAGACACACTAATGCTGGACTGTCTACCACTTGATTCCAATATTTGTGGGTGGCTCAATGCAGTTTGCTGTAGTTAATGAGGAATTTAGTGCAGTGAAGGGGAAAAAAAGACATTTAGGTAACTCCTTTGTTCTTATTAACTGATTCTACAAGAACAAGTTGCAGCAAGCTGTACCTATGCTTTTCCAGCATGGGCTGATACTTTACCAGGGCAGAGAGAGTCTCTCCCTCACTTCCCATTAGTCACCTGCTGAGGGGAGGCCATGGGGTTGGCCCAGGGGCCTCGTTTAAGATGTTCAGAAGCTGTCATTTCTTTAGATTCCTCAGGGCCTGATTACCAACCAGAATATGCTCTCTGGATACAACATTCCCTGTGGAGAGTTCATGGAACTGGTGCCTCTTTTATCCATTTTGTCCCTAGAGAATAGGCCAGTAAATAAAACTGCCTGTGTTACATAAAAATCTTATTTAAACCTTGTAAAGAATAAGGGTCATTTAGTTTTATGCCTCAACTACCCTCTCATTCCTGTTCAAACAGCACATCCCTACCAGTCTGATGTTTGAACAATTTTGAAGACTACAAACTTGTCTTTGGGCCCCTACCTTTTATTATTATTATTTTATTCTCTCATTGCCCCTTTGTGGTACAGGACCCCATTCCATCACCCAGCGTGTCTATGCTCACCACTGCCATTACGCATTGCTTCCTGGAAACCCTGCACCTTTCAAAACACTTTTTCTGGGACGAGTTTGAGTACTTAATTGTCAGACTTCATAGGCAACAGCTCTGATGGCCGTTCCAGAAAAAAAGTTCTAACATGGCTTTGAAGGGTAGGCTAGATGCTGGCGAGGCTGCATAGCTTCCCAAGAGGAGGACCTTGAAGGTGACCATAATGATACTCAGCAATGAGTCTGTAGCCCTTTTTCTAGAATGAGTTTAAGAACTTGGTTCTCGAACCTTGTGTAACCTTATTTGAAGTTTAAAGTCAAAAGGGATCTGAGGCACTCAGGCATCACGTGTGAAACTGTTGTGAAATGGAAGGTTCGCCTGTCTGCTGACAGACTGTTAGGCACTGGCAGGCTTGTGTGGAGAAGTGTTTTACATCAGGATGCTGGAAGAAAAGGGAGAGAAAATAGAATCTCCTGACTTAGTAAATCTCCTGATTTAGTAAACACTGGAATACATAATTTGATGAACTGAGCTATTTTGAGAAAACAGTGAAATTGAAATTAGAATTTAGTACTGACTTTCTTTTTCTAGAGAAAAAGTTGAATCCAGCTTTTTGAATCCAATTACAGTGGATACTAAAACAAAGCCTACTTTGTCTCTTTGGGAAGAGTGCCATGGCATCATAGCTCACAGCAACCTTAAACTCCTGGGCTCAACAATCCTCCTGCCTCCTCAGCCTCCTGAGTGGCTGGGACTACAGGCACCAGCCCCTATACCCAGCTTGTTTTTCTATTTTTAGTAGAGATGGAGTCTTGCTCTTACTCAGACTGGTCTCAAACTCCTAAGCTCAGGCAATCTACCTGCCTTGGCCTCCCAGATTGCTATGATTAAAGGTGTCAGCCTATGAATGACTTTCTTAAAAATGCAGGATGAATGGTACTGGAATTGATGTGTTCAGCCTAGTATCATCAACATTCCAAAAGATACTCCTGCGAATGATGTGAGTTCCATCTTCCCTAAATTTGCACCTGCTTTCTTTCTCTCCATCTTACCTTCTCTACAGCTTTCTCTGTCGGCTTTGGCCACATACTCATTGAGAACGAAAACAACACCAGCACTGCAATTTTTTTCTTGGTTGAAAAGTTTGCTTTGAATTTGACACTGTGACCTCCATAGTGGTACCTGTATTCCTACAGTCATATATAACATTCATGATACATTATGTGTTATAAGAAAAGGCTTTGATATTTGTACATGAAACTGTGAAAATACTGTGTCATATTTAAGTGCACTCCCCCACGGGTGCTCATGTCATACAGGGCATCAGTGTCAGCAGGTGCCAACAATATATACAGAGTCGCTTCCCTAATTGCCCTTTCATGAGTCGAGGTCATAACAACAATAGCAACATTAACTGAATAACAGCTAACAGTGTGAAATACTTTCCAGGTGCCAGAAACTGTGCTAAAACTTTATATGAATGGATTTATTCAATCTGCATGACAATCCTAGAAGGAAAGTACTAACTCATAAGGGATATGTGGGTTACTCCTAAAGCTTTGAGATAGACTGTGTTATGGTCCTTTAGTTCACTTCCAAGAAACACAGTCAATAGGGTCCTTTCTGATTCACCCATGCAAGGGTCAAGGTGCTCAGCTTATCAGTGTTGCTGAGAGGGCTTCACTTGTTTTCATTTTATGTTTCTTGATTTTTGCATATTTTAAAATTTTCATAATGACCCACGTATATGCACTGAAACCTGTGCCTATCTTAAACTTGTCTAAGGAGACGTCAGGTTAGGTGTTGTGCCTTGGCCCAAGTCCAAGAACAGTTCCCTGACAACCAGGTGCCAGTGTCAATCCCTATAATATCACTACCAAAGTGTGACCCAAAGGCCTGAGGCCAGCGTGGATTTGTGGGGGAGTTAATTTAATCCTATTCATAGGACTTAAACACTTCTTTTACTAAGAACAATGATTAAAGTAAGTAAACAAGGGAAGTTAAATCTGATCTAAAAGCCTCTCAATATAATTAAATACTGAGCGTGACCTAGTGAAGGTCAAATATGTCATAATTAATATTAAATGAGTATCTACGACACGTTTCTGAAGTAGGCTTTGTTTTAGTATCCACTGTAATTGGATTCAACTCAGTGCTCCACTTAACATTTTTTTTTTTTTTAATTTAATAAGAGTGAATCGATGTGCTTAGGACTTACTCTAATGATTGTTTCCACTTAGCTTTTTGCTATTAAAAACCAAGTCATTAAAGAAAATAGTTAGTTAAGAGCCTGAACTAGAGATTTCATCATAAACTGAACTGACCCAATTTCCATATACACTTGAACATGGGACTGCTATATAAACTGTGTGTTTTGACCTTGGACAATCTAGTTTCCACTTGTACAACATTGCTCAGGAGAATTCAGCCTTGAGTACTGAGGGGTATGGGTTTAGGTAACTGCACGAAGACTTCGACTCAGATGAGTGAACAGGTACGGGTGGAATTCAGAATTATGGGTTGAAGTAAGCAAAGATGTGATAAAGACTTTTAAGGTTCAAAGCTGAAGACTTGGCTTTATGTCATCATGGCTAAAGCGTGAACTTCTCAATGTATATTGAGTGATAAGATAATTTTGATCGTATTACTGGCCTCACCTTCTACCCATCCAGAGGTCCTTTGAAGTCTGCAAAGTCAAAAAGAGGGAAGAAAAATTGGCCTATTGTGAATCATGGCTTAATTATTCATGAATTATATAGTGTATGCCAAAGAAAGATATTAAAAATGTTTGATGTATTCTGCCTGGGAGACAAATATTATCCTGGGGTAATATTTATCATCAGGTAAAGAATATAAAACAAGTTGTAGTTGTTATGTTCTCGGCCATGAAAATCAGAGGGATGTAAGTTTTATCTCTCATGGGTTGAGCACTTCTTTGAGATAGGCATTGTGCACCTCTGTGAAACACAAGGCTTTATGTATTGCCCAAAATGGAGAGATCATAGTGGATTACCAACATTTGCCCTTTCTGATTTTCCCCCAGCATCTGGAATGTTTGCCAAAGTGTAACTTACATGTGCAGATAAATATGAACTTGAAATTCCCACTGTTTAAGGTTAGGCCATTCTAGATATAACAGTATCTACATCGATAAGCATAGAAATATCATATAAAGTGCTAACGCTGACACCACCAGTGACATATTGGTCTGGATTTTGACCTTGAGATTAGCAACCTTCCTAGCTTTGAGCCTTGGCGAAATGGGATAGCGTTAGTATTTTAATCTTAATAATAATTGTCATAATAATGGACAGCATTAATGGGGTGCTTATTATGTTCCCAGTGGGGGTGTATAGGAAAGAAGTCTATGGAACTGAACTTGGTAGAGCCTCCTGTGAGAAGTCTGAAACCATTTGACCCCCAGCTTGTTTATAGAAAGCAAGATGTCTGGACTGTCATTTCAATTACTAAACACATTTCCATAGAGTAGTTATGATTGCAATACATTACAAAAGGAAAGAAATAAGTTTTGAAATCTGAAATAATTACATATTGACTAATCACATAGTTGAAGTGATTAAAATTTCATTTAAACTATGAGATTTCCATTTCAGGGTTGGTAAGAGTGAAATACTTTCACCACTCTCTTTGCATGAATAATAAACTTCTGAGTACCAATAAGTTTACAGCAATGGACCCAACAAAATGAACATTCTGATCTCTAATGAGAGGAATGAACGCATGTGAGGGGAAGGGATAGAAATGGCAGGATTCATATTTCCAGAAAACTTAACTCTGAACCTCCACCTAGTAGGTTCTGAATTGTTTTTGAATCTTGTCTTTAGTTTACTATCCTTTTTTTTTTGAGACAGGGTCTCACTCTGTCACCTTGTGTAGAGTGCAGTGGTGTCATAGCTCAGAGCAACCCCAAACTCCTGGGCTCAAGTGATCCTCCAGCCTCAGCTTCCCAAGTAGCTGGTACTACAGGTGCCCCCCACCATGCCTGGCTAGTTTTTCCATTTCTAATAGAGATGGGGACTTGCTCTTGTTCAGGCTGGTCTGGGACCCCTGAGCTCAAGGGATCCTCCTGCCTCGGCCTCCCATAGGACTGGGATCACAACTGTGAGCTGATGACCTCAGCCTTTAGCTTACTATGTGAATGAGTGTTCTCTTAAAAATAAATAATAGGCAAAAAAGTGAAAATTTTAAACTTTCAGCCCAGGCAGAGGGGGAGGGACTTTCATTTTGTTGCAGTGTTTTCTAACAGCTTATATGTGTTCTCCAGATAAAGTACAAGGAGAAAGGGTGACATTAGAAAAACAGAAGTCAAAATTGAGGTCTGTAATTCATATGAAAAATGACTCTCCCTTAAAACTTAGTGAGAAATTATAAGTAGTGACCACTTCTAAATTATTTGTGCTTTCTAATGTGCATGACTTCCTGTTACTGCTTTTATAAACGTTGATTTTAGAATCTGTTTATTTTTATTTACTGAATAATGGAGTAATGAATAGATTTTATTACACAAGTGCCTTAGACTATAATAAGCTATCTTTTGGTTACTGCTGGCACACGTTAACATTTTTAAGAAAGGAGGGAAAGGCTCAGTGACAAAGTTGAGTTCAATGTCCTGTTGTTGCCCTGTTAATCCTAAGTATGCCCAGCTGCCAGCGTAAGTGGATTCTTGAGGCATTCCTAGCAGGAGCTGGTGGGAGTACTTGCATTGCAAACTTCCTGGATATGCTGGTAGCTGGCCTGACCACAGCTCTGCCTTGAATCCCCAATCATGCACACAGATGGCACTAGGGCACCCAGGAAGGGGGGCCCCCAAAGAGGAGCTGCCATTATTGACATTGGTACATAGGTACATAGAGTTCCATTCCATCCCATCACATGTAGTCAGGAGAGATGGCTATTTTCCACTCTCTTATTAAGTTTAAGTTCTTTTCCTTTTAGAGAGAAAACAGTTTTGAGTTGCTATGTAGCTGTTGCAGATGTTTTTAAAATTGTAACGCACCAGAAGCAGTGGTTTTTCCTGTTATTAATGATAAGTATGAGCCGCTCCGTGTCTTTTTCTTTATTCTGAAGGCTGTGAGGACTGAACTCCACTCGCCATGTTTGTTTTCTGCAGCATCACGGTCTGATTAGTGCTTTGTCTCTTGATCTCAATTTTTCTTCATTTTCTTTTTTTCTTTTTTGAAACAGAGTCTCACTCCGTTGCCCTGGGTAGAAAGCTATGGCATCACAGCTCATAGCAACCTCAAAATCTTGGATTCAAGCCATTCTCCTTCCTCAGCCTTCTGAGTAGCTGGGACTACAGGCACCTACCCCCATGCGTGGCTGGTTTTTTTATTTTTAGTAGAGATGGGGTCTCGCTCTTGCTCAGGCTGGTCTTGAACTTCTGAGCTCAAGTGATCCTCCCACCTTGGCCTCCCAGAGTGCTGGGATTACAGGCATGAGCCACTGAGCCTGGCCTCCATCTTCCTTCAGATATGCTAGGGTATGTGGTGAGCCATGGGCTCCCAGCTGGCCATGGCTTTCCTGCAAATCCCTGCATGCAGCTTCATTAAGAACCTATTTCTCTTACATAATCAAAGCAGTCTCTCATTGATCAATCCAGAGGCTAAGCAAAAAATTGAGAAGAAATTCATCTTTGTCCCCAAAGTTTCCTGTGTTGTGAAATTATTGAACAAGGGGTAGATACTTCCTCTGTTTGCAGGGACAAAAGGCAAAAAGCCTGCTTAGGGGTTGACAGGGATCTGTTGAGGAAGGCTGTCCCAGGCCACCTCTCTAGCAGCAGAGATTGGCAAGTCACTGACAGAGAAACACTAGCTTCTACCTTCTCAGATGCCAGTTCACTCCAGGGAGCTCTTGGCTGGAGCCCACCTTATCTGGTCTTCTGTTAACTGGCTACCACTTGTTTCTTACCAACTGCCCAGGGGGAAAGATTTGTGTGGGTTAACTGATATGATCTAAAAGAAAGCCATTGCCAGGCTCAGTGGCTCACACCTGTAATCCTAGCACTCTGGGAGGCTGAGGTGGGTCAATCGCCTGAGCTCACAGGTTTGAGATTAGCCTGAGCCAGAGGGAGACCTTATCTCTAAAAATAGCTGGGCATTGTGGTGGGCACCTGTAATCCCAATTACTTGGGAGGCTGAGGCAAGAGAATTGCTTGAGCCCAAGAGTTTGAGGTTGCTGTGAGCTATAACACCACAACACTCTACAAGTCATGACAAAGTGAGACTCTGTTTCCAAAATAAATAAATTAATTAAATTAAATTAAATTAATAATAAACTAAAAGAAAGCCATTCACCTGGATTAGTGATTTTCAACCAGTGAGCTGTGAAAAGATCTTAGGTGTGCCTTGAAAATTTTTAAAGATCATGAATTAAATTATTTTAAAAGGAAATTCAAAGCAAAGTAAGTATATTCTTTTCTTTACTGTTTTTTTTTTTTTTTTTGATCAGCATCGTTAAAGTGTTCTGGGGAAGTTTAACTAGGTTCGAGAGTGCCGTGAGATAAAAAAGGTGGAAAGACACTGAGCTAGGCAGAGACAGGCTGTTAAAACATGTCTACAAAGGCCCAGGGTTTAGAGAAATCAGGGATATAGTCCACCTCATAGTACAGGAAATTTTGACCTTAGACAGTTTCCAATTGTCACCTAATGACTTAGGGATATTTGAGAGGGTTATTCCTATGGTGCGTTGACTTTAATCATTAAATAGTAGTATTAGAACTATAATAGCAAACCAGAGGTAATTCAATTGAGTTGGCTTTGGTACCTAACCAGAAAAATCACTTATTTGCCGAGTGATCTCCATGAGTCTTGTTTTTGTCTTTGTTGGGAAGCCCATGGTAAGTCTGTCCCAGAGTTTGTCTCATTTAGTCTATCATAACACTGTGAGGAGGTAGATGTCATTAACTGCCTTTTACAAATGAGGAACCTGAGAAGAGAACGCAGCCTTTTCCCTGGTGTGACAACCCAGACTTTCTCCACTACTGTGAAGTCTCCTGTCTTGAATGGGGGGAGAGGATAAGGTAGAAATATATTAAGACTTTAATGTTTCTTTCAAATGATCCAGATTTTTATTTCTGTTTGCTCCATCTCTGCTGCTTCCATTTTCTTGTCCTCACCTCAGAATCACTCTGAGCTCAGAACTAGTCCTAGCCTTGGCTTGATGAATATTATTACATACAACCTCATATTTGCATCATTTTAATGGATGTTTGCCAGAAGAACTTAACTCCTAAAATGAATAACATGGATAATCTGTGGTCTTTTTAGGGATATATAAATGCTCAGCCAGGAGTAGTTAGTGGCTCATACCTGTAATCTTACCACTCTATGAGGCTGAGGCAGGAGGATCACTTGAGCTCATGAAATCGATACCAGTCTGAAAAAAAGTGAGACCCTGTCTCTACTAAAAATAGAAAAGCTGACTGGGCATTGTGGCAGGCACCTGTAGTCCCAGCTCCTCGGGAGGCTGAAGCAGGAGGATGGGCTGAGCCCAGGAGTTTGAGGTTGCTGTGAGCTAGGCTGACACCAGGACACTCTAGCCTGGGCAACAGAGGAAGAAGCTAGCTCAAAATCAAAAAACAAACAACAACAAAAAAGACATACATACATGCTAAAATAAATATGTAAGAAGCTAATTAAATAGCAACTCAAATGACTATTTGATGGGGGTTAGCATAGTGGAAAGTTCCTTGTTGCCTAAAAATTTGTTTTCTCCTTTGTTAGTGGTAATCCAGCTTAGCTAAATACAGGGTTGTTCAGCTGGGGCCCATATTTCCCATCACCCCAGCAGCTAGGGTTGGTCGTGTGACTACACTCCCATTACAGGGATGTGAGAAGAAGTAATGGGCATGACTGCTCTGTCATTTGTCCAAAAAGAAATTGGTGCCATCACAGCTCACTGCAGCCTCAAACTCCTTGGCTCAGTGGATACCCCCACCCTAGTCCCTCCTTCTCCCTGTACCGCCATATGCAACTGGTCTCTCTTTCTGAAAGATACTTTGTGGACGTGGCATTGATTCAAAGAGGTAGCAAGGATAATGCCCTAAGGCAGAAATTTTCAATTTGCCATCCCTGGATCTCTAGGGATCCTTGAGACACTTGCAGTGGGTTGAACTGCCAAAGCTATTTTGATCATCATGCTGTGATGTTATTTGCCTTTTTCACTGAGCTGACGCTCATGCTGACGGTGCTGAAGCAGTGGTGGATCAGATTGCTGGCACCTTGAGTCAAGGTGGTGGGTGGCACCACGTGCTCCTAGGATTCCTCATGCCATACACTCACAGAGGAAAATGCCAGTCACACTTAAAAATGTCCTTGATGAAGCTGTAAAAATGATCAATATTATTAAATCTGAAACTTTTTATAGCATGTGTAAAGAAATGAGAAATACGCATAAAATATTTGTGAAGTATGCTTGTGTTGAAGCACCTGTGCGCTGTTTGAGCTGAGAACCAAGCTATTCATTTTTTTTAATGCAACACCATCTTTACACCATTTTACTTGAAAAATACAATTGACAGACAAACCATGGTTATTCAGACTGGAGGTCTTGGCAGACATTTCCTTGGACATGAACAAAGGAAGCCTGTTGCTTCATGGAAAAATAACTATTTGTTGTTAGAGATAAAACTCAGCTCTAAAAAGGAAATTAGCATTGGGAAACTTGTATCTGCTACTATAAATTCGATAGCTTCCAAATACCATATTTAAAGACTTCTGATGAGATTGATGTTGATATTAATGAATTTTTAAAACATCATATAAGTTTTCTAAAATTCCGAAATCTGCACCATTTAGTAAGTCATTTTCCCCTATGACAAATATAGCATGTTACCCAAGTCATTCACATGGAAAAGACACATTCAAGTTGCCACACGGACCAGCGAATTTTCCTGTGACAGAGTAGGAAAAGTTCATCGATACTGTTTCCGATTTTTACATTCCAACCAACCTTTAAAACTTTAACGCTTGTTTTATTTATTTATTTTTTTAAAAAAGGGCTTTACCAAGAGATTGACAGTTACACTTTTTGACAGAACTGAAATACATTGAATTACAGAGCAAATTCACTGAGACAATGAAGAAAATTCTGTCCATGTAAAAGCTATTTTTCTTTTTTTAACCCCCAAGAAGTGTTTCAATTCTGATACTCAGGCCACACATCTGGTTAAGAAAATACAGCACAGCGTTTACCAACTTGGCCTCCTGACCACGCTAAGAGCCACTCTGCGCTCACCCCTTCTGGTCACGCAGAGGTCAGCAAGGCCGCAGGCAGCAGGAAGAGCGGAGCCTCCCATCTTTCAACACAAGCCCCTGCCACTTCCCTGATGGAGCCCCGATGGAGAGATCAGAGCCCACTCCCTCCATTTTCTTCACATCCTAGAGTCATATTTCAGGTTGAGAAGGCAGAAACCAGGATGCAGCTCTTTGATGAAGGTAGAGACGTGGAGAGGCCGAGAGCTAACCCCTCAAGCAAGAACGAGAACGCCTGAGAGGTCACCTTCTTCATCCAGGCAGAATCCTTTCTCCTGATCTAGTTCAAAGCCATGAATTTCTGTAACCCTTTCTCCCGTCACTTTCTCCAGTTTCCAAACACACAACAAATGCTCCCGAGAAGACCAAGTGCTGCAACAGGAGTCTCCAGTGTTCGTGAGGTCTGTAATATTGTCCAGCAGGGAACTTGCGCTGCAAGGATGTTAGGTGTGTGTTTTTACTGTACCAAAGAGTTCTTAAGCTTTCAAACAGTTCTTTGAAATGTCCTGAAACCCAGCACCCTGATGGACCCCTAGCAGTTGAGTTAAAATCTGCAAGATGTTTGTTCTAAACTCAGTGCAACTTTTGGGATTTCCTTTTGGATATCCTGCTCGACAGACCCAAAGCCCTGCAGCTCCGTGCAGACCTTGCTCATAGGTGCCAGGTGTACTCCAGGCAGCCTGGGTGGCAACGGTGGCCAGAGGAATAGGTTCTGGAGCCACTGCAATAATGCACCGGGACAGATTGAACAATCTAGCTGCCTCCCCTTCCTCTCCCAGAACATTACAAGGTACAAATGTTTAGGTTACATGTAACCCTTTGTACCATTAGAGTCAAAGCCACCTGTCCCTTATTAATATAGTGGTAAAAGCGATTTGTAAATGTAAAACAATCTCACTTTTTTAAAAAGATGTTTTGCTTTCTTTTTTTTTAAAATTTCAGAATATAACAGGGTGTGCAAATATTTTGGTTACATAAATGGCTTTTGTACAGCTTGAGTCAAAGTTATAAGTGTGCCCCTCCCCTGGATAGTGTGCACTGTACCCGTTAGATATGAATTTACCTTTCCCTCTGCCGCTCTCCCTCGCTTGCTTTCCCTTGAGTCTTACTACCAGGTGTGAACATGGGTGTTGATTGTTAGTGTCAATTTAATAGTGAGTACATGTGGTCTTCGTTTTCCCTTCTTGTGATACTTTACTTAGCAGAATGGTCTCCAGTTCCATCCAAGTTGTTATAAAAAGTATTCAATGTTTTGGTTTTGTTTTCTTTTTTACACCATGGTACACACATACCACATTTTATTAATCCATTCTTGTATTGGTGGGTACTTGGATTGGTTCCTAATCTTTGCAATTGGGAGTGGTGCTGCAATAAACATTCAAGTGCATTTTTTTGTTTGTTTGTTTGTTTCTTCAATAAAATGACTCTTTTCCTTTGTATATATGACTAATAGAGGGATTGCTGGATCAAATGTGGTTCTACTATATGACTTTTCATAGAGGTTGTAGTAGTTTGCAGTCCTGCCAATATTGCATAAGTGTTCCTTTCTCTCTACATCCGTGCTAGCGTCTGTTGTTTTTTGGTAACCAAGCTTCTCACTTAAGATTTTTTTTAAGATAAAGCTTAAGTTTTTTTTTTTTTTTCCCCCTGTAAAAGTCTCTTTTATTCATGTTAATATTTGGGTTTCTTATGTTTGTGGTAGGCCGAATCATGCTCCCACCCCCAAATGTCCACATCCTAAGCACTAGAACTTACAAATACATTACTTTGGGCTTTGCAGGTGTGATTAAGCTAAGAATTTTGAGATGGGCTAATATTCTGGGTTATATGGATAGGTAGTATGTAGTCACTAGGATCTTTACAAGAGGGAGCCAGGAGGGTCAGAAGCAGAAAAAGGGAAAGTAATGAAGGAACGGGAGATTGACTGATGGGCTTTAAAGTTTGAGGAAGAGGTCATTATCCAAGCGGTGCGTGCTGCTTCTGCAAGCTTAAAAAGGCAAGGAATAGGATTCTCCCCCAAAACTTCCAGAAGGAGCCACCCAGCCCAGCTAATACCTTGATTTTAGATCTCTGATTTTCAGAACTGTGAGTTAATAATGTGGTGTTGCTCTGAGACTCTAAGTTTGTGGGGAAACTTATATACAGGAAATGAATATAATGTTATTTTGAAAAGAATTAAGTATTTCAAACATTTCTCAGTTTTCATTTTGAATATATGATAGATAGATATAATATATGTATATATATAATATATACTGATATATATATAATATATACTGATAGATATAATATATGTAAACAAAAGCTCTTCCGAGTCTTAGTAGTTTTTAAACATGTACTGCTGATCTCAGTAATTCTGAGATCAAAAAGTTTGAGAACTATTGCCCTAAGAATAGCAGAACAAAGGCCAGGAACAGTGGCTCGCACCTGTAATCCTAGCCCTCTGGGAGGCTGAGGCAGGTAGATTGTCTGAGCTCAGGAGTTTGAGACCAGCATGAGCAAGAGCAAGACCCCATCTCTAAAAATAGCTGGGGGTGGTAACAGATGCCTGTAGTCCCAGATACTTGGGAGGCTGAGGCAAGAGAATCACTTGAGTCCAAGAGTTTGAGGTTGCTGTGAGCTGTGATACTATAGCACTCTATCAAGGGCAACAAAGTGAGACTCTGTCTCAAAAAAAAAAAAAAAAAAACTGAAATGAAAGAAATGGCAGAACAATGAGATGGAAGAGTCATGAAGAACCATCTTATTTATACTATTGCATATAGAGTCTCTTGGTTACAGCAACCCAGCCTATACCTAACACAGTTAGCTAATGCTATCTTTATATTTTCTTATAACTGTAGAAATTCATTTCAAAATTAATTTTCAATTGATTTCAAGATTATTTTAAAATCTTATCTGAGGGCGGCACCTGTGGCTCAGTCAGTAAGGCGGCGGCCCCATATATCGAGGGTGGTGGGTTCAAACCCAACCCCGGCTGAACTGCAACAAAAAAATAGCCGGGTGTTGTGGTGGGCGCCTGTAGTCCCAGCTACTCGGGAGGCTGAGGCAAGAGAATCGCTTAAGCCCAGGAGTTGTAGGTTGCTGTGAGCTGTGTGATGCCATGGCACTCTAACAAAGGGCCATAAAGTGAAACTCTGTCTCTACAAAAAAAAATAAGATCTCATCTGGTTTTTATTATTTATTTATTTAGATAGAGTCTTACTCTACTACCGTAGAGTGCTGTAGTGTCATCATGACCCGACCCGCAGGTCAGTCGAACCAGTATACCTGGGGGAGGGGGCGAGAATGGGAAGAGGCAAGGAGACGAGAAGGATGGAGACAAGACAGGAGTCTGATCAAGTCTCACCTTTATTGAATATCAAGCTGACTTATAAAGTCATGTAACAGGGAAGTTAAAGCAGC